>CAUYSK010099599.1:0-42618 GCA_963575035.1 Avahi laniger
CCAGCAATCCCAGTGCTGGGTGTTTACCCAAAGAAAAAAAAGACATTTTATAAAAAAGAGATTTACACTCAAATATTTATAGAAGCACAATTCAGAATTACAAAGATGTGGAAACAACCCACGTGTCCATCAATACGTGAGTAGATTAATAAAATGTGGTATGTGGTATGTGTATATCATGGAGTACTATTCAGACGTAAAAAGTGCTGAGCTAATACCTCTTGTACTAACCTGGATAGAATTGGAGACCATTCTTCTAAGTGAAGTATCACACGAACAGAAAAACAAACACCACATGTACTCACCATTAAATTGGAAACTAGTCAATCAACACTTATGTGTATATATGAAAATAATATTCAACAGAAATCAAGCGGATGAGAGGAGGAAGGAGGTGATGGGTAAACTCACACTTAATGGATACAATGCACACTATCTGGAAGACGGGCACACTTTGACTCAAACAGTACAAAAGCAATTTATGTAACCAAAACGTTTGTACGTCTATAATATTCTGAAATAAATTTAAAAAACAATTAAATTTCAGTTAGTATTAAAAGAAATAAAATGTGAGGAAACTTTGGAGGGTGATAAAAATGTTCACAATCTTAATTATGGTGATTGTTTCATGGATATATGTATATGTCAACACATTAAATTTTATAATTCAAATTAGTACAGTTAATTTTATTTTAGTTATCATAATTTTAACGTAATTTAATTTTGGTGTGCTTTGATCTGTCCAAGGTCTCCATATCATTAATTATCTCCAAGGCCAAAATAATTGCAAACACAGAAAGCCCTCAATCCATGCCCTCTTTTCCTATTTCACAGACCTGGCTTTTCTTTCTCAGAAGGTAGGAACCCAAATTCACAGGGAGGAGTAGCAACAAATTAACAAAGCTTTGGGCAAGAAAAACAGAATCCAAATCAAAGCACCCGAATTCAGGCATCTTGCTCAAAGCCAAAATATCTGGTCTATGCTTCAAACCTACTGGGATTTCATCAAGAACAAATTTTCCCAAGACTCTCCAATCAAATAAATCATTTGCATGTTTATATAATAGAATGTGGTGACTGCTATGGACTGAACCCTTGGAAGTAGATCAGTGCTGGCCTGCAGTCAGTCACTCTGAGATGCTTCTCCTCCGTGTCATGCTAGGTTTCAGAGACTCGGCAACACTCTCTACCCTATGTGAGGTCACTGGGTCCCAAATACCCTGGCCTCATTCTATTTAAGCCTCATTTCTAACCTCCCAGATCCTACAGGGGATTTTCATAAAAATCAGATTCAGTGTCAAATCAAGGGCACTTTTGTCAAGTTAATTTCTCAATCATCTGTACCATTGGCTTTTGAAGAAGGAAATCATTAATCTATATGTTTGGCCAGCAGAGGGAAATTTATTTAAAAAAGACATATATATATATATATAGATGGCTCAAGTGTGAAAATCAATGCAGTTGAGGGGCAAAAATGGACTCATAGAAACTGCAGAAATTCCATAAAGCAGGAGAGGGAAATGACAATTGAACTTCAGCAAAATACAAATATTATGATAAAATGAAATCACTTTGTTCATGCAGTTTAATTTCTAAGAGGAATGGCTTAAGGGAAAAGATTCTGTAATTTTAATTCTAATCCTGAAGCCAGAGAAATAGTCTAAGATTTTTGAAAATGGCCCTCAAGTTAGAATAAATAGAAGAACATATTTTTTTTAAGTTACATGAAATAAAATACTTTTGTCCTCTAGAATCTGACCTATTTTCATACAAATGAATTTTTTAGCTCCAAATGATGTTTTTTTTTTCCCCCAAATTGGTAAAAAGACAAAAATGTCCCCTCAAGACGTGGTAATACAATTGCGTTTTCTTCAGTTATGAGTTCTCTGATATTCTAGCATAGAACTTGATGTATTTTCTTATAGGTGTTCAGTAGAGACACAACTAAAACCTATTTTATCTAGAGTAGAATATATATTGTAGCATCACATTTTCCCTAACTACAGTCAATACAATCATAATATTATGAAGAAAGAAATATTTATAGAGATCTCTATCATGAGGAAGAGAGTTTAAATTCATTAAATATAATTTAGAGGAAAAAAAATCTTCAGAGTTAGAGAAACTTGAATTCAATACTATCTTCATCTCCAGGAAGATGTAAACAGTAGAGTGTTAAAAAATTTCCACTAAGGTCCTAATGTGGCAGATATTAAATAGCAAAAGAAATTGTTGGAGGACACAGATCCCTCCTCTTAAACCTGGTGAGAAGGTCCTCAAAAAGTTAGATCCCTGAGTTTGATAAGTTATATGTCTACTCTGAAAGATCGAGTGGATTTGAATCAGAAAGGAAAGAAGAAAGGAAGGAAGGAAAGAAGGAAGGGAAGGAGGGAGGGAGGGAAAAGAAAGAAAAAGAAAGCAAGCCAGCACAAAATCATTTTAAGATCCATCCAGTGGGGCTGCCATGAGCAATGCAATGCTCACAGGAAGAAGCAAGAAGGTGGGCAACTGATTTCTTAGTCATTGCACAAGTCTTAGCAAGCTACCTGCCAAACTAGAGACAATGATTTGCTGCCTTAAGAAAACTCTGGGACAGATTTCTAGCAATTGTGGTACGGGGTCTCATCCCATATCCCAGTCTTAGAAGGACCCATAGGGGAAGAGGTAGATTTAAGTATCTGCCAGTAGAGAGTGCAATCTGAAATATGACCAGCCCAGTTAGGTAATGGGTCAGGGAGGACTGGGGCTATAAGAGAGAGAAGCTGGCGGTCATTCTGGGAGGCACATTTCTGACCTGCTGAGGTCCTACCAGGGGAGGAAAGTGTTGAAGATTATGTGAGATGAGACATTTTAATTTCTAATCTGAGATTGTATTTTACAATTTAAAATGACCCTAGGATTTCATATGCTCTGAAAGTAACCGAAAGACTCGTGAGATGCCTGAATATTCATCTAACGGCTGGGGGAAACATTAGCCCTCCTGACGTGTTTAAAAGAAAGAGTGAGTGGCAAAAATTATCTTGTTTGCATTCGCTTGTTTGATATACAGGATGGCTAGACAATTTTAAGAAGTTATTCAGCCTCACTAAACCTGTTTCCTTACTATTATAGAGATGATTAAATGAGACAATAAATGTAAAAGATTGAATATAATAAACATAAATTTGTCTACCACACTTCTGAATACTACTCCTTACTTTTTAGAGATGGGTGGGGTCTTGTTTTGTTGCTCAGACCGAAATGCAGTGGCACAATCACAGCTCACTGAAGCCTCGAACTCCTGGACTCGAGGCATCCTCCTGCCGCAGACGGACCAAGTCCTTCCTTACAACGTTAGCTTCCCGCACCCCTTCATGTCCTCTTTCCTTCAGCTTCCTTCCTTCATCCAATTCTTTTTTCTTCCTTTTGGCTTAGAATTCCTGTCACAGAACCCTCGTGCTTTTGTTTGTGAAAAGTAATAGGAAAACTTTTAGATTGACATTAAAAAAATTATTTTTAAAAATGAAAAAAGAAATATCAAGAATACACAAGCAGTTAATACCAGATAAAAGAATTTGAAGTGTAGAAAAATATGGGGTCCATTCTGGATAGATCAATTAGCTGTTGACACCTACATAGCAACAATGGAGGTTTCTAATGAAGACCTTGAATAATTGAGAAAATAGATGAATTCTGTTCATTAAATCATAATTAATAAAGCAACAACCAAGAAATCTAAAATATCTTTTTATCAAATATTACATTAACAGAAAATTTGTAGTTATCAAAGTGTGGCTAGATGTGGAATTCAATACAATTTCAATATCTACTCATGAAAATAAATAGCTTGCTAAATAAATTTTGATAGGAGACTCACTTAAAATAATATTTTTAATTATTGACTATAGCCAGCAGTATATTTAATAATGCAACAATAAAGTACTCTTATAAAACTCAGGAATAAGAGAAAGATGGCATTAATGTCAGTATTATTTATATTGATGCAAAAATGATAGTCAATGAAATAAAACATAAAAAAGAAATAATTGGCATAATTTTTTGAAAATGATAAAACTAATTTTTGCTCTTAGAAGTAAACAATACAAGATTGTCATCTTACGAATGATTATAATTAATAACCTATTGCAGCAAAGTGTATTATTTAAAATAAGTGTACAATAGTCAATACTTTTCGTATATATGACAATAACTAATTTAAAGATGTAATAAACAATTCCCAGGGTGATTTTCACAATGGCATAACCTAACTTTAATTTAAACTACATAACAAGGTAATTGAGGGAGGTACATAGAAATTACAACTGTGTCACAAGAACCAAACAGGGAAACTTGTTGCAATTGTGACGAATCATGAGAAGTACATTTCTACTTTTAAACTAATCTTGATCAAAAATTACCAAAAAAAAAAAAAAATACTCTCATGCTTCTATGTAAGACTAAAGAGTTTAAAACAGTGGAACAACTATAATAATATTTTTTATGCAAGGTTGATATCATGGGGCTTGAGTTATTAGTTCAAGTGATCAATTATATTAAAACATGTTATGAAGCTGTAATAATTTTAAGTTTGAGAAAATGATAACACAAGAATAGAAGGACAGGACCATGAACTAAAATAGATTAAAAAAACCCATAAATATATCAAAAATAATGTGATATTTTAACTAAAGTATCATAATAAATTACGGGAAAGGAGAAATCATTTAACAAATGCTACTATAACTATTAAGTCAATTATTTTTAAAAATAATAATTTTTTATCTTCGCATAATATTCTAAAACAAACTCTAGGAAGATTAGAGTTTGAAAATAATGGAATAAGTCACCAACATGAAAACTCAACAAATTTGATTCAAAATATTTAATAAGTCTGTGCATCAAAGGGTGTTATAAACACTCTTAAAAGACAATCAACAAACTGGAAAGCTGTATTTGAAAAAATATGCATGGCAAATGCAAGGTTAATAGCTATATTTTCTAAAGACCTTACAATGGAATTAAAAGAAGTTCTCAGTAGTCAAAAGTTAATACACAAAAGAGAACATACAAATATCTAATAATTATATGAAAAACTTTCAATTTAAGTAATCAAAGAAATTTAAATTAAAACAATGGGATATCATCTTCACCTTTCAAAATTGGCAATTATAGGCCGATGAAATGTAAATTGGTACATAATTACTGGTCTGTGGGTTTTTTACTCATTTATCAGTTTATTTATCCATTAAGCAAATATTTGTTCAACACTTACTGTGATTAATACTCAGGGCATTCAATTAAAAACTGCCTCTTTAACCTCCAGGCTTCTTGTTTTCTCTTAGCTCACAATAGGCCCGCCATCTTTTTTAGATGAATTTTTCTATTTATCTTAAATTACATTCCTGTGCACACGATGGCTTTCTATCAGATGCAAAAGAATATTTCTTGTTTCATTGGAGAAGCAAAGAGATTGTATTGGTTTCCTATTGCTGCGGTAACGAATTACCATAAACTTAGTAGGTTTAAATAGTCCACCTTTTATCTATACTTCTGGAGGTCAGGAGTCTGAAATTAGTCTCACTTGACTAAAATCAAGGTGTTGGCAGGGCTGCATTTCTTTCTGGAGGCTCTAAGAGAGAATCCATTCCTTGCTTTTTCCAGCTTCTGGAGGCTGCCCACATAGCTTGGCTCATGGTCCTCTTCCGTATTCAAAGCCAGTGATGATCATTTGAGTCTTTCTTGTGACACCCTCTCTCTGATTTTGAGTCTTCTGTGTCCCTCTTTTTCCCTTAAAAACGCCTGTGATTTCATTGAGACCACCCCGATAATCTCTTTATTTTGAGGTCAAGCGATTAACAATCTTTGTTCCATCCAAGATTCCATCTTCTTTGTCACGTAATATATTTATAGGTTCTAGGTGCCAAAACATAAACCTTCTTGGCAGAAGGGGGAAGTATTATTCAGTCTACCACAGTAGACTGAAAGAAAACAGATTTTTAGTCATACTGTTCTAGCTTTGGATTTTCACTCTTGTTACTTACGTTCTATATTTGTGACATTGCGCAAGATTCATAGCTTCTTAGCTCTGGGTCTTCATTTGTACAATTAGAAAAGCAACCAAAGAAGCTATTATAAAGATTAATAATCTCTGTGGGACAGAGCAAACATTCAATACATTGTAGCTATTGTGAACTTTAAAGATACAATGAGTTAGTTATTTTAAAAACACCCAAAGTATCGTATATCAGTTTGTTGTATCAGTGATTCAAACGTGAAATAATCTAATTTGCGAAAATGGAGAGATTATTAAAGCAATTAACTGAAGTTTAGGAATGCCTTACAGGGTAATTGTGAAAAAGGAGGAAACACTGTGTTAATTAAAGATATGTAATTAGTTGAAGTAACATAAAGAGAAATAGTTTTTCAGTTTTGCGGTTGTTATCACAGATTATGTATTTCCTGATAATTATTTATAATAAATTTGTAGAGAATTTCTCATTATTGCTCCCACTACTCATTTTGGGTTAAAGAAACAATTTTGTATTGGGGAAATATTAATGAACACTTTGCTAGAATTCAAAATTTAGCTTTACAGCTATGCTTTATGATAAAAAGAAAATAACAATGAAACTAATTACAAACAGTGACAAAGAGAAAAGAATTTGCAGAATAGAGTCATATCTCATGAAATGTAAAGCATAATACATTTGATGGTTTTTAATATCATTCAAGCCAAAAATAAGTGACTATTCCTTGAAATAGCTCTTCTCTACTCTTTACCTGTCAAAATTCTACCTGTTCTTTTCTCAGTTTACCCAGTATTAGTCTTTTCTTAATTCTATATTTCCAAGGCCTTTATCAAACTATATTATAGCACAGTATTTAAATTCACCTTCAATTAATTATCCATCCCCCAATTGGGGAGCCTGCACTATTCCCCAACATATTTGCACCCAGTAAATTCCAGCTGAATTAAAGTAGATCACTGAATCATATGAAGATCAAAGATCTGCAATAATAAAGCTATGAGACATAGATAAATAAAAGCAGCACATAGCTCAAAAGCCTTGACATTTCATTTTATTTGATTTTAGAACTTGGCTTTACAAAATGTGTTAGCACTGTAAATCCCCTAGTCCTCGAGCAGCCACCTACACTTCAGGTGCTCATGAGGCATATCAAAGAACTCTCCGGGTTCATCAGTATTACAGTACTAACTAGTCGGGTCTCTGACCCCAATCTCTATGTAGTCTCCTGGAGAGTTGGCTGAAGTTATTCTTGGCCTTATCTGTGAGCATTGTTTTGGTTCCTCCAGCTTCAGCCTGGAGCAGATGTACGCCATAGCTTTCTCCATGTATTGGCTGGGCCCTCATGATTTTCCCCCAGGGAAACAACTTTTTTTTTCTGGTCAGACAGAGGTTACACACCCAAAGTCTTAAAGCCCACTGGCATAATCTGGGTGAAGATGTGCTTTGTGCAGTCATCATTTAAAGAAAAAGAAAAGAGAATCGAAATGCATCTGGGCAGAGCATTTGACTTTCAAATGAAGACAGGTATTATGATCCCTGCTGCTCCTCCCCGTGTTCATGGAATCTCTCTGGTTTCTGGAGTCACATAACCCTTCAATTTCTGACATATGGGAGAAACTTTTCTAAACCACCAACTTCAGATGTTCCATTATGGTGTACACATCATCTTCCAAATTGATGGTCCTCTTCTGGGGCAATGTATGGTGGTGTACGTGAGTGTCTAGGCCCTAAGTCTGTCTCATTGCATCAGCTGTTTGAGAAAGAAGTGGTCTTAAAATTAGGCTATAAAAAAAAATTTAAAAAAAAACAAAGAAAAGAAAAAAAATCATCCACATAAGACAAAGCCTTGGGCTTTGCTCCGACCTTGAAAAATTTCCACCACATGATAGCAAGGCCAGGTTTGTCTTTCAGATCAATGTCATTTCCTCCTGTTTTCCCTATGGTAGAGAAGGCGCTCTTCTCCTACATTCTAAAAGTTACCGTCAATATTCAGGGGATTTCAGCTATATCTTTCTAACAAAACAATAACTCTGCAAGGACTCATTCCAAAAGTTCTATAAAGTTCATCATTAGGTTTTTTTTTTTTTTTTCCCCAATTTATCTGCACTCTCTTCTGCCCATGCCTGGGAATAAGTTAACAGGTGTTTTTTTGTTTGTTTCTTTGTTTGTTTTTTTGGTAAGGGGATGAGAAATCAGTAATAAGTATTTTGAACTAAAAAATGCTTTGCATGAGGGAATGATAATGGTATTAGCTACTTATTATAGATTATATGTTGTATCAAGTGCTTCTTATGAACCATCTTCTTTGGCCACACAGAACTACTTGAGGAAAGCATCTTTAGCTCCATATTAAAGATTAATTCATCTAATTCATTCAATTAGTTTTTGAGTGTCTAATATCTGCCTGACACTATTATATGTGCTGAGATATTACAGTTAACAAGGCAGACAAAAATATCTGGGGCAGGAGCTTACATTCCAATTGGGTGAGTGAAACCAAAAATAAATAAATAGAATGCATAGGACACTATTTTTCCAGATGATGGTAAGTGTTGTGGATAAACATCAAGCAGAAGAAGAGTCAGGGTAGGAGTTTCCAATTTTAAGAAGGTTTCTATAGGGCAGGCTTTATTGAGAAAGTGATATCTGAGCAAAAACCTAGGTGAAATAATAAAAATATAAACAAAGTGAAATGCTACAAGGAAGAACATTACTAACCACTATAAATTATAATAACAATGAAGGATGTAATAATATAATAGATTTCTTACAGAACCCAGATCTATGTGAATCTAGAGCTTATACTCTGAACCACTCTTTTATTAACAGTAGTGTTCATAATTCTCTGGTTGGTAATTAATAATTAACTGAAATTTTACAAACTCATTAAGCATAAAAAATTATTGAACTTACTCTGGTGTTAGCTGTTGTTCTGAATGCACGTTAGTGATTGGCATTTAAAAAACTTATTTCTTAGACTTTCAGGCCCAGTATTTAAGACCATAAACAAAGCTTCCACTTTGATTTCTACCAAGACAGATGTGCCTGCATATCACCTAATAGATCAGCTATCAGAAATCAATCTGAATGTTACAAGGAGGATTGCATAGAGGCTGCCTCCTTAGTATGTTGAATATTCTTTCTACATTGCCCCATCTGCATTTACCAAAAAAAAAAAGGGACATTCAAATTATATAAAAATTCTCTAACAATAAAGTTATAAGGTATCAGTTCTCTAATGTTATAATGGCTTTTTATAACTGTCTTCAAGATATTTTGCTTGGTGTTTGACTATATTATCTTATATTTAGTGAATTAAGAGACAATTGAAGGTTCCAAAAGTATTAAAGTCTTTTCTATCCTTTGATCTTTTCAGGGCCTTGAAATTTCTCATATGAGTCACACTTAGATGAACATACAAAAGCCATCAACAGTCACTAAAATTTTAACAAGTTAGGATAAGAGGAAAATGGGAAATAGAACATTTATGGAGTTCATATTTGATGACAAGAACATTGAATGTATTATTTCATTCTAATCCCCATGAGAACAGCAAAAAGACCTATGAGTTAGGTATTATTTTCTCTGTTTAATAGCTAAGAAAAATGAGGTTCAAGGAATTTAAATAACTTGTGTAAATTCACAGAGTAATCTTCATTGTGTAGCTAAGAACAATGTGGTCTGGATTTTAGGTAACATCCAGAATTGTGCGGCTAGTAAGTGACAGATCTAGTATTGAGCTCCAGTTGATGTGTGTTTTCCCAGAACATCAAGCTGTCTCTGACACACACAGAAGAAACAGGAAGCAGACCATTTCACTGGTGATTAAAAGAGCAAGGACTCAAGGCTGTTTAGATAGACTGGACCCTGAAGGCCATCGACAATCCACCACAAGGCGATGTGAAGGGAAGATCCACATGAGTGGCAGTGTTGCTGCGTACAGAGAACTCAGAGATAGAAGGGTGGGGAAAAGGAACATGCAGAGAAGGGTTCCTGGTAGAACTGTAGTTTAATGGAGCCTGGAAGCATGAGGAGGAATTTGATACTAGAGAATACTCGGCAACCAGAGAAAAACACGAGGCAATTGCAGTGAGGCAAGGGCCGGTACTAAAGGTTATCACCCAGCAATGCAGGGCCCTGAAGGAAGCATCTGCCTTGAGCTTGTGCTCCATGCCAGCCCTGCTTAACGTTGATGGAATAATTATTAGCGCCCAATTACACAATAAGCTACAGTGATTTATGATGCTCTACAACCAGCACTGAATCAACCTGTCTCGGTAGCCATAAGTCTACATAAAGTTTTAATTACGAACATCATAAGTTGGTCACAGCATATGGAGAAAAATGGATTATGAATTTATGATGCAGTGAATTTTCCTGTCAAGTGCTTCTCCTCCTGATCAGAGCCTGGTGACAGGATGACAAAGGCACGTTGGAGAAGCCAGATTCTTGACAGATCACCTGCTCCCTTTTAGAAATGAGACTGGGGACTAGAGCAGTGGGAGAGTGCCAAAGGGGATGCCAGGGGACGCCAGCTGTCTTAGTGACATTCTCGCCCTGGCCTCAGGTGAGACGCAGCTACCAGAGCTATGACAGTGTCATGTCCCTAAGGCCAGCATATGACAAGGCAGGATCCAACGTGGAACAGTCGCTGCTTGCTTAGCTACTCTTTCAACAGTGTTTATTTAAGAGGATTTCCCAAACAGATGACCTATATTTTCTCTGAAGGATTGCAGGCTTCAATAAGCACTGACTGATGGCTTATGATGCACCAGACATCCAATGACTGGTTGCCGTGATTTTTACTGTTATGGTTTCTTTTTATTATAATTTGGTCTTGAGGTCTTTCTCTTGATAGTGGCCATAAGCCAAGATAGACACTCTCGAGGAGAGCTGTGACTGGGGGGAAGTTAGGTTTCAGTGTGTTGGTCAGGTGAGACACAAGGAAGAAATGAAATCAAAACAGGAGAAATCCATTACTCACGGGTCCCAGAGAAGTGAAAGGTACTGATGGAACACGGATAGGAAGTCTGGAGGTGACCAGGAGAGACCAGCGGATGGGGAGCAGGAGAGTGAGAGCTGTGGGATTCTGCCATTGAGGTGTATGGGCATTGACCCTTAGGCCTTTCCATGGGGGTTGTGGATTGGCTATTTGGGACACGGGGATCTTATTTCCAGGACTCTAGTCCTGACCATTAGCTTTGGTGGTCAGCAGCTGTGGGATGTGTTGGGATTTTGGTCAGTGGGATGAGAAACAAGCAGACTGTATCTCAAACAACCACATGGGGAGGGGATGTTCTAACTAAGCCAAAGGTGAAAAGATATGACTGGATTTCAAAAATATGATGTCAAACTGAAAAACGGATGCCAAGGCAACGATTACATAAATCACATGTACGACACTGGTCTATGTGTGCTTAGAGCCTGGAGGACTGGCCCAACTGGGGACAACTTGCAGAACTTTCTGAGGAAGTGGCTGAGTTTTTGTGACTGCAGCTACTTCTTCTTCTGCTCCGTCCACCTTCCTTCACTTCTCCCACAAGTATCCATCTGGACAGCATTCCCCTGAAAACTTTCTGCATTTATCTCTGTCTCAGGAGTCGGCTTCCCAGGGCCCCTGACCACCAAGACTCTGCATATCATTGGCAGAAACCACAAAGTCTCTGGGTCAGCACCCAGAGACTTAATAAGATTTGGTAAAAGGAAGACATGTATTCATAAGTTCTTGCATCCATTTGTCATTTATTTATTCAAACACATTTTACTAGTGCTTGCTCTCACGAGCACTGTGCTGGGCATTAGAGAGATAGAGGTGAAAGAAAGTTCTGCACCGATGTAGTTCACAGCCTAGTCAAGAAGACAGACAAATTAACAATAGACATTTAGTGTGGTAAACAGTGTGAAGTAATCAAGGACAGGGAGCTGTGGGCAGCCCTACCCCAAAAGGAGTATTGGCAGAGTGTCAGGCAAGTCTCTGGAATGGTAAGAGTTGAACCAAGAAGCAGTGTAGGCCATATGCTATTTCTGTCTGGACACACGCTTAGGGAGGTGATCAGCTAGGAAGCAGGGCCAGTTTTGCCAGCTGGTGTTCACATATGCACCATCAGACAGAAGGCCTTGGACCAAGAGTCACGGAAAATTCTGCCCACTTCCTTAGGCTGTCCCTCTGGGACTCACCTTGAGTCTCATTTCCTGGTTTCTCCTGGATTAAAATGACAACAATGACAGTGTGTACAGGGCACCTCCCACCTCTGAACGCTGCAGAAGGATAGTCTTGTCCATACCTAATAAGCAACAAAGTTTACAACCTCTGCAGCAAGGTCACTGCTGAATAGTTCATTGACGTGAGTCTCTGCCTAACCGGCTCACCAGATGTGATCGATTAGCATAACTTCGTGTTTCTCCAGTCAAAATTCTGAGAGAGCTACTTCTGTATACTACATATTTAAACTGATGATGAATTAGTAAACAGGTTTTAGTTTGAAAGTGATGAGTAGATCTGCGATCTCCCCTTTAACTCTAGTAACTAGAAAAATACTTTTTAATTAATATTTTTAATTTTGAAAGTTTTTCATTATGAAGTCATTCTGATTCTTTCTTTCTTTCCCTTCTTCTCTCTCTTTCTCTTTTTCTCTCCTTTTTGTCTCTCTCTGAATGCATACACAGATGATTGATAGACAGATATTCAGAATGATTAAAGCAATCTCAGCTCAGCTCAAATGTAGCTCATTTGAGGGAAAAGGGAAGAGCTACAAGGCTGAAGAGCATAAACAACTTAATAAGCCACATGATGTTCTAAAATATACTGGCCTGGAAATCTGGAAACCAATGCTTTTAGGTTGGTTTAAAACAGATACATGAAAGAACCTACCAGTGTTCACCCTGTCAGAGAACAAATAAAGTGCTTAGTCTTTACAGTGTATTTAAGCAATCACATTCCAGAGCTGGAATTTATGTCTCTGTTATGTAGATAGCTATATATTTGATGTGGGAGCTGGTATTTATGAGGTGTGGAGTAGACACAAGAATACCTATCGGTAATAAATAAAAGAGAAATGTTAAACATCTCTAGTTAATTAAAACTAAGATATGCAAACTAGAACAATGGAATCCTGTTTGTTTTTTAAGACTGCAGTCCCCAAACCCTGGGGCCACAGACGGATTGGGGACCAGGCCACATAGCTCAGCCTCCCCCCTCCCCATTGCATGGAAAAATTGTCTTCCATGAATCTAGTCCCTAGTGTCAAAAAGACTGGAAACCTCTGTTTTAAGAGACAGAATCTTGCTGTGTTCCCTAGGCTGATCTTGAACCTCCTGGCCTCCAGCGAGTCTCCTACCTTAGCCTCTCAAAGTGCTGGGATTATAGGCATGAGCACCACACTTGGCTGGAATCCTGTTTTTTTAACTATTAATATGAAATTTGCAGAGACTGTGTCCAGTATCGTTGACTGTGAAGGAACATTGGCCTTCTTGTGCACTGTAAATGTCTGTGTAAAGTGATTATACCATTCTAAGGGACAGCTTTGCATGTGTTAAAAGCCCTAGAAAATACATACTTTAACTTACCAATTGTGCTTCTAGAAATTTACATTAGAAAACACACACACAACTACCACCATCATTATTACTGCCACTGGCAGCAATTTGGGGCAAAATTTTATGCTAGAAGTTGATCATTATAAACTTTTATAATACCAAACTGAAATGATCATAAATGTCCAATCATTGGTTAAAGGATATGAATACACAATTCACAGAGAAGTAAATCCAAATGGTCATCAAAGATTGGAAAAGTTATTTAAACTCAATAGTAGCCAGAAATCTGAAAAAATAAAATAATATATTACATTTTTGGTATCAAAACTGCAAATGTTTAAAAGATTGATAAGATCTGGTACTTTGGGAGATATTATTAAAATTCACATTTAAACATTACAAGTTGAAATGTGAATGCTGACAGTCATTTTTTTGAAAAGAAATCTGATAATGCTATTAACATTAAAACTGCATATATTCTTTGACCCAGCTCTCCTGCCTCAAGGAATTTATTCCATGGAATCAACATCAATAATATGTAAGATATCAACACTTGTTGAAGTATTGTGCAGAGCAAACAACAACAAAAAAAAAACATCCATCATAGGGAAATAGTTGAATGAATTATTGTATATCCACATAATGGAATATTTTGTATTAATAGATATATAAAATAAATTATAGTTATATCAGTTAACTTGAAGATTTAAATGAAGTATTGTAGTGTGAGAAAAGAAAGATGCAGAAAAATGTACATATGATCCCATTTTTAAGAGAAATGTCTGTTGACAAACCCAAGACTTCACCAGCAAGGCCCTGCTGTTTACTAGATAGGTGTTTTAACCCTGCGGTCCCAAACCCCCAGTCTGAAGACCGGTACCAGTCTGTGGCCTGTTAGGAACTGGGCCTCAGAGCTCTGCCTACCCCCATGCCCCTCCCTGTCTGTGGAAAAATGAAAAGTTATCTTCCATGGAACTTAAGAACCAGGACAGAGGGGCAGCAGGCGGTGAGCAGTGGGCAAGCCAGCAAAGCGTCAGCTGTACTTACAGCCACTCCCAGTCGCTGGCATCACCTCCTGAGCTCCTCCTTCCCACCCCCCACCTCGCCTGTGCCCCTGCGGAAAAATTGTCTTTCACGAAACCCATCCCTGGTGGCGAAAAAGTTGGGGACTGCTGCTTGAACCAACTAAGCCACGAAGCCCACACTAGCCCATGTTTGAAAAATTATGACTGCACTGTATGCATATATAATCACATAGGGTATTAAAGCCAGCGTTTGTATATCTGTACCTATGTGGGTGCGTATATACACAAGAATGGTGAGAACTATGGAAGAATATATCCAAAGTGATTAATATGACTTATCTAAATAAAGGTAGGGTAGGGAGGAAAGCACAGAAAAAAAAAGATTGCAAGTAAATACCAAAGACAGCATATATGATTTGATTTGATTCATATGTGTATGCAAAACTATACGTGTGTATACCTAAGAATACGTACTTTAAAGCAAAAAGTGATTTCACAAGACTCACTTAGGGAGCTTTAGTAAAAGTGCATCTTCTGGACGGTCATCCGCAGCCATGTTTGGAATGGGGCGCTGGGGAGCTGTGTATTCATACAGAACCCCGGTGATTCCAGTGCAGCTTTCCACACTCTACACATAAACACGCACTGCATGAAAGATCAGTGACGTGAGGAAGTGTTTACAATTTTATTCTTCATGACTTCAGGCAGAATGCAGTGTCTGCCTCTTCTTCAAAGCTTGACATCTTCTAACAAGTATTCCCAAGGTCTGGTTACCACACTTGGGGAAGCCCCTGATTTAGGGTTTGCTTCCAGAGTGGGGATTATGCATCCCAGCCTCATCAATGAGGATGGTTCTTTTATCTGGGTCCTCAATTTCACTTGACTGTGGAGGATTCCCTAACTCCTGCTGCACCCCACATGGCTGGAATGCCGAGCAAAAGGTTACCTGGCAAGATTGTGCCTTATCACAGTGCTCTAATCTTATAAGAAAGTGGGGGTAGCTCTTACAGATTACATATTTCATAAACATCTGTGACACTCAATTGCATCCAGCCCTTTGCATTGTATCTGGTGTACAGCAGATGCTCATGAAATTGGAAGTGAAGGAACGTTTTGGCAAAGCTGAGCAAACACAGGCAGCCAGCAGTGTAGCTCCTGCTTCTGGACATCCACAGCTTCACTACTGAATCCCAGGAAACCTGCCCTCACTGGCTCCAGCGGAGGAGGGGGAAGCCTCCGTGCTGCAGAACCAGAGAATCTTGCTTTCACCTACAGAGGCTGGGCGGGCCTACAATGAGGCTTACAAAAATCAGACCTGCTTGCAGTGAAAATTCATTTACTGTGAAAATGGTCATTCTATCCCCAAATCTGAAGTTGGAAAACTAGTGATCTAGTCACATATTTTTGCTTAAAAATATGCCATCCACTTACTGAACATAGATTTGGCCTTTAAGAAACTTAAGATCTAGTAAAAAGGCCAAATACATCTGAGTGGAGCCATACATATGGTCATATAGTACAAGGACATATAGCAATATGTGAAAATTAACAAGGCACAGAATCTTTCCATTCCAAAGACAAGTTTTAAAAATGAACAAAGGCAACATAGTGACGATATGTATACATCCTCCAAAAGACCCTTCTTTAATGAAAGCAACAGACATTTAGATAATTATGTTCTATATTTAATAATCTGCTCATGACTTCATGGTTATGCTACACATTTGTGTACCTATGTGCGTGCATTTTTTTCAAAGCCATTTTCCCTGTGAGAAAGCAGCATTTGGCACCATTCTCCTCACCATCTGTATGCCTCTATTCTATCTATTTTAAATGTCGATTCCTTGGTGTAAGGAACAATACGTTATGCTAAGTCTTAGCACATTGTAGTCTTTGATAGATGATTATTATAGTTCATAACCAAAATCACGTATTAGCAAAAAATTGTATCTATGCTTCTGTACAAATTAACACGGGAGTTACTTTTACAGTTTAATATGAAAGAGTGATTGTATGACTGTCAAAAGCAAATAGGACTCATTTCTGTAAAATTCAGGGCCATTTTTACAACTAAAAACTGACTTGCTTAAAGGCATAATAACACAGATGGAGAAAAAGTTACAGTCAGCAGTTACTGAATAGTCTCTCCCCAATAAAGCGACAGTCAAGGGAAGAGTGAGGGTAGAAGGAATTTCAAAAGCAGTGGCATACCAAGTGTATTGGACGTCTACAACAGATAACTTTTTAGCATTTCCCTCTTCTGTATGCCCAAGTTATTTTCAGTATTAACTATGAAAATAAATACTAATAATAATATCAGAAAAAACTTTTATTAAATTGTGCCAATTTATAGCCGTGCCAGTAAATAATACTAATTATAACAAAGTAATTGATTAATAATTTAAATTACATTTATTAACAGAAGGGAAAAGAAGGAGACCTGAAACATGCTTCCAAAAGAATAAATTTCTCCAAGTTCACAGAATGATTTGTGCCTAGAAAAACAGAATTGAAGCAATTCAAACCCTATTTCTTCATCTTTACAACCACCGTGCCATCATTGCTTATTTCAAATTTGCTGTCTCAATACAGAAATATGTAGTACACAATTGTGGGAGATAAGGGCTGTCCCTGAGACAAGCCTGAATGACTCTGAACCATTTACTGACGTACTTGCTCTGACAGTTCCCTGTTAAAATGAATGTGGATGTCTGAGTCCATGCACGCTGGGGACCAAGTACATAACTGGGGATTTTCCAAGCTAACTTCCAGTAAAATACAATGTTTATTAAGAGGTATATATTTAAAATGCATTAATTTGGAGCTTAGATATATATTATTAAGAAATTCACAGCAACCATAGTACCATTTAGACCAGCAAAATATTTTTTTAGGAAGAGGAGTTTTTCACTGACATTTAAAAAAAAATTGCTGGAGCATAGTGACAATAAAAATGAGACCAACTTTTAGATAACATTATTTTATTGTTATTATTACTTAATAATAATATTTTTATTATTTTGATTATTTTATTTTACAGGTTTACATGCAATTCACCCCGTGATCACCCGCCCCTGGGGGAACTGCTCCTCATACCCCCCGCTTTGTACGCCTGCCATGGGAGCCCTCATGGAAGGCTGAATTGGATTCCAGAATATAGCAAATGTAATTTAATAGAGAACATAGTTTAATATCTTTTTTAAACTGCATAATTTTAAGAAGTGTTATCTCTCATCCCCCACCGTACACGAAGAGCCATGGGCAAGTTCATAGATGGAGAACACTCAGCCCTTGCTTCCTCTTCTTCCCCTCAGAGCAGACGTTCTTAATTCATCACCAGACTCCTTTCCCAACGACCTGGGACATGTCTTTGGAAGCCTTATAAGAATACAGTCTAGGAAATCCACTCATTTTTTCAGTGTTGCCCTTAAAGTTCAAACTCTTTGCCATGCCTGGATTAAATCTCTAACCTGGAACTCAAGGAAAGTTTATCACTAGGATTTATGAGGAGGGCCTGGTGTTCTGTCTTCACTCCTACTAAGGCCTGAAAAAAATCATAAGCCCTTAGTATTCACAACTGATAAGAACAAATATTTATCAAGAATTTATTACACCACAAAATGACTATTTTTATATAGACAGCCATATGCTAACTGCTTTATATTAATTCAAATAAGCCTTGTGGCATTACTAAACATTAAAGATTACCCATTTGCAAAAGGAAAAACTAAACTTAGGGAGGTTAAGTGACTTGCCCAGTGAATTCTGAAGCTGTCATTTGAACCCAAGTCTGTGTAATTTCAGATCCTCGGTTTCATCATCGGCAGGTGTCCCTCTGTAGATCCAGCTTGTTAATTAGGATCTGACCTTTCCCAAAGGTTTGCTCTTCATCAACTCTCCCAGGCTGTCACTCACATGAGAATGTTTTTACTTGCTCAAGGAGGGAAGTCTTCACCTATGGGTCAACAGTCACTATGGGCCAAACATCAGACTTTCATATCTAAAAAGAAATGAAATGAAAAAAAGGAAGAAGAAAACCTACCTGCATGATGTCATATGTGGCTACTGACACAATGTCAAGAGGACCTGGCACAGGGCCAGCATGAATTTATCCAATAAAGGTTTGTCAATCGTGTACTCACTGCTAGGTCCTGCGCTGGGCCTTGAGACCGGAGACTAGGTTTCAAGTTTCCAGCATGCAAACAGTTCAGAAAATGCTCTTTTAAAGAATAAGAGCATTTTGTTTCAAACATTTTTGTTGTTGTTGCTAAAGACTTAAGATGTGCTTTGTGTAAGGTGCATTCATGCTTTATGCATCATCAGAGGCATGCCAGTTTTCTCTCATGTTTGTGGGAAATGAAGTGCCTCTTGATTCACTAGCAGCTCTGAGTCTCAGGTAATCAGGCGTGTTGAGCCTCTAAGGGCTCCCTACCCGCGCTCTGCCCTCCTTTCCTCCAGGAGGCATTTCCAACTAAGACAGTCCGATGTGATCCTCACAGGAACGGGCAGGTGAGCTTGGCGAATTTATTCCTGTTGCTCTCTTTCTCCCAGTCCGTATTTCTTTCTTCCAGGTTCCTGTGATGCCGATGTCACCTGAGGCCCGTCTGGTCTGAACGAGACAGTGAGCACACAGCAGGACTCTCCGCTGGCCGTGGATATGGGGTTTGAAGCCAGGCTTGGTTATGGTTTTCTGTTCTGCTATTTAAGACTTGTTTGACCTTTGGCAATTTTTTAACCTAAAAATGGAAAACCTAATATGTATTTTTAATCCTCTCAGTTACCCTTATCTCTAAACCAGTGGTTTTCAAATGGGGGTCATTTTATTCTCCAGGGAACATTTGGCCAGGTCGGGAGATCTATTTGGCTGTTACGGCTGGGAGGGGAAGGGTGCTGCTAAACATCTTACAATGATTAGGACAGCCCACAACAAAGGATTACCCAGCCCAAAATTCGGTT
Source organism: Avahi laniger (assembly GCA_963575035.1). Lineage (NCBI taxonomy): Eukaryota > Metazoa > Chordata > Mammalia > Primates > Indriidae > Avahi > Avahi laniger. Next base: position 19,526 of record CAUYSK010099599.1, read on the forward strand.
GTGCTGAGGTTGAAAAGCACTACCCTGATCTCTCTCACTTACGCTAACCATCCCTTCTACTGCCTGATCATGAGGAGAGTGGGTACAATATAGAAAGGGGAGCACAGTCCTTCCAGCCTGGGTGCACTAGAGGAAATCTCAGAAAGAAAAGGGAATTATGGCTGCCTCCCCTTCAGGCTAAGGATGATTGTGAAGAAAGAAGGGAAACAGGAAAAGAAAATGTAGGCAGTCCAGTGTCTGCCTCAGTCTCCCTCTCCTTGGGCAGATACTGGCAAAGTGCGAGGTGCACTTGAAAATAGGGGAGCCTTAATTCCGGAGAGATTGCTACCCAAATCAGGGTATATTGCAGTATTAGGAAGGGCTCAGGCAAGACTAAGTCCACAGTACAGTTGTCCAAGAAAAAAAGGAGAGAGAAGGAATGGAAGGAGAAAGGAGGGAAATAGAAGAGGGAAGAAAAAAGAGAAGAAAAGGGAAGAGAGTGGAGAGACGAAAGGGGAGAGGAGTGGAGCTGAGCTATGCAGGACCTCTAATGCACAGAATTATGAAATAACAAACACGTTGTTCTAAGCTACTAAGTTTGTGCTGAATCGTCGTGCAGTAATAGAAAACAGATCTGTATGTGAGATAACCTAATTCTGTGACATAACACAACAGAGAAATTCATAAGCCCTCTACTTACTACAAACTGTTACAAGAAAAACTTTAGGCAAATTCAACTGTTTATTTGAGCCAAGAACAATTCTTGAATGGAGCAGCACTCAGAACCGCAAGAGATTCACAGAACTCCACCCAGAGGCGTGAGAAGTGAGTTTTGTAGGCCAAATACAGAAGCAAAGTAGAAAAATCATCTGATTTGTCACAGGAGGCCTCTGTCTTATTTGGGGATGATGTAATGAGGCATTTGCCTTGGGACTAGTCTGATCAGTTTTCTGACTGTGACTGGCCGAAGTTCAGCTCCTTGTGATCGGCCGAAACCTGGCTATTTGTTACAAAAATATACTCCTAACTTAGATTGTAGTTTGTTCACATAAGAACTCGAAGTATAGAGGCAGCCTCAGAGTAACAGCCTCTTGCTTATTTAATTTAAGAAAATCCTTACTTTGTCTCCAAATCTTTTCTTAGTAACTCAAAACCAGGTATTTTGAAGCAACATATGGTATTATAAGTGCAGCTGGTTAAAACTCCTGGCTCTTTCCACTCTTCCCTGCCCCAGATGGCACTTGTGTGACTGTGGGCAATTTTAACATCTGGCCAAGACAACATGGAGTTCAGGACACATCCAGCTTGAGTTCAGTAGGATATTTTTATGTGATTTACATCTCCTTCCCCATGTAATCTATTGCTAGTCAAGTCATCATGGAATAGGAATAGATTTCAAGAATATTCCAACTTCCCATTGTGTCACGTGCTAGGGTACAAGGCAAGAGATCATATTATGATAATATGTGAATGTATTTTATGGTGTAAGAAACCAGAAGTCTGTGAATAGCAGAAGAAATACAAGGTTTGAAATATACAAAACTAGAACTGTGGGGACTTATTCTAATCATTAGATGTATAAACTTTTACTCGCACATGAGTGATCATTCATGCTTAGAAAAAAATGGAAATGTTCTATTGTCTAGAATATGCTTGATAGTGTCGTATAAATAATTATTAATATGCCACATAGGTCTCTTATTTGATAGGAATAACATGAAATGGATGTATCAGAATTTCTCAGTTCATAGGGCATAAACAGTTAATGTTACCGCGAACAATGAGAACATCTATGGAGGAAATTTTGTATTTTGTGCACCCGTATGTATTGGATCACATCTTAGTGTGTCAGTGCATATTGTCCTGTTCAAGTCTCAAAGTTTTCACTGGAATTGCACACTAACTTGCCTTAACACCTTGAAGAAATGAGTGTTCCGGTGACAAAATTCTGTGTATATTCATCAGTGTCAGTTATGTCATACAAGACTAATTTGATTATTAAAATACATTGCTTAAAGTAATATGTTTACATATTCAAAACTAAAATTTTACATATGCATTTTAAATATGTTAAAATGTAATATTTTATTATACATATATAAAACTAAAATTCATGCAATTTAAATTTCAAATTAATTTTCTGTTGCTTTTAGAATCATTGAAATATTGCTGAAATCAAATATAATAAGAAGGAATAGCCTAGTGGAAGTAAAAAAAAAGTAAACTGGAATAAAGAGTAATAAACAAAACTTATACTAAAATCCAAGAAAAAACTAATTACCAAAAACTAGTTTTCAATTTGAGGGATGATATCAAAAATCATAATAAATTGTCAATAACAATATCAATCATTGTAAAATATTGACCCATTATATTAAGAAAAACTGATTCACCTTTATGTTCTTTCTAAAAAAATTAGAAAATTATTGTATTTTTACATGAAGAAGTAAACAGGATTATCCATTAAAAAGGAAGTAAAAATACAATGTTGAGATGTATCATAATGTTAATTCATAAAAAATACCTTGTTATTCTTCTGGAATTTCTAAATTATGTGATGTTGTCAGCTTTTTTATATTTGTAACTTTGTCTTGATTTCTTTATTCTAAATATTCACTGTTCCACTTAATTTTTTATTTGTATAATGGATTCTTTTTCTGAAAGGCAGCTCCCTCAGCTGCAAAAATATCATGTTCCACTTTTATTTGCCACCGTCCTAGCTGTGGACTCAGTCCAGTCCACGTCCCTCAGTCCATCCTGGCTAGGGCAGGCTGTACACCAAAAGCTAACCTGTTCCTTCATGTGATTGTTAAAATAAGGTCACTCCCCATTTCTCCTTCCAGAGACTAGCTTTGAGACTCAGTGGGTCAAAAGTACTCCTTGGATACCTATGCAGCTCCTTGAATTAGAGAACCAGCTGCCTCCCTCAGGCAACTTTTTAGGATTGGATTTAGCTTTAGTTCATTAAACCATCCTATAGATCAGGTTGAGAGTCCTGCAATGGGCAGTATTCTCAAACATCTATGATTAGAAGCCCACTGAGGTTGGTGACTGAGACCTACCATTCACATAAGACCCACATTTGCTCCTTGATGAATTTCCCCTGGCCCACATTCTTCTGCAGAAACCCTGTTCCTCTTCTCCTGGCTTCTTTGTGCTCCACCCGTCCCTCTGTATTTACTTAGCATGCCCTAGAGGCAACATTGTTTCATTCTCTAGCCAGAAAACTTGGACAAAGTCTGCAGAGATGCTAGAGATACTATTATAAGTTAAATGTTGGGAACAGAAGAGACTCAAAACTACTGAGATATTTAGAAGTTAGTCACAGACTTATTGTGTTGAGTGGATGAGGATTTCTTTCTTGAAATATTAGGAAACAATGGCCAAGTAGAAGGAGGGGAAAAGCAGCAGATGGCATTGAAGTTTGAAATGAAACTATGAAAATTCTAATTTGGTCATGATATGTATAGACAGCCTATGTCTCCTCTGATTATTAAATAAGCTTTTTCTAGATACCCAATTTGTATAAATTACTGGCTAAGGTACTACAATCCTCTATTTATTTATCAGCATTCATCACTCTAAACTCCAAGAAGGCAGGAGGATTTCATATCAATTCTTCATTATCTATTATAGTGCCTATGTGTTGTAGGTGTTCAAAAATATTGGTTGAATGAATGATTTAGTTATACTTCTATTAGGCAGTAAATTCTTCACTTGTTAGTAAAATGTACTTTTGGATTAGAAAAATAATAAATACTAAATACAGAAGTGTATAAAGAAAAAATATTGATGAGAATCAGGCATATCGTTTTCATAATACCTTAATAAACATGTGTGTTTTAGTATCTATTGATTACTTGCCTATGTATTTATTTTAAAATTGACATTGATACATTTACATTTTGTTTCGAAATTTTATCATTGATATTGAGTATTATTTTAATTATTTAAATATTGCTCAAAAATATGATCTAAAAATTTTATACTTCATTCCTTCCTATGGCTGTATCATAATTTATTTAACCAATCTAGTCTCCAAAGATATTTAAGTTATTCTCAGATTTTGTCTTTACCGGCAGTACTGTAGTGAGTACCTTTGCGTGTGTGCCTGTATTTGTGTGTGTATGTGCGTATCAAGTCAACAGATATGATAAAGTCAGCATAAACCATTAACCAATTGCTGGTATGAAGAGGCGTAATTATAAGGACTGAACTGAGTTAAACTCAGAAATGATCCATAGTATACAACTTAACTAGTCTGAACTAGAGCAAGTGTTAAGTAATGAGTAAATTTAGAAACAGAGATCATAAATCTAAAAGAGTTTATTAAGCATGTTTATTTTTTTTTATTTTCTGACTTCTTGGGGACTTACTGCTCCTCAGAGGGTTAGCTAATTTCTAGAAAAAGCAAACTCTCCTTGGAGTGCGTCTTTCATATGCAAATCAATCAATCTAGAACCCAAACCCCCAACCACCTCTCTGTAGTGTTCTCACCCTCAGGGCCACTATTCCCTGCCCTAATCATGCCAGCGTCAGGAATAAACAACTGGAGACAGGCCCTGTGCCCCAGAACCTACTAAAATTATTCAGACTAGAATCTTTTTTAATTTAATTTAGTTTATTTATTTTTTTATTTTAGAATATGTGGGAGTGCAAACATTTTGGTTACATAAAATGCCTTTTCCTGGCCCAAGCCAGGGCTACAAGTTTGCCCTTCCCCCATGCAGTGCAGACGGCATCCACTGGTTGTGCGTTTATTCACCCCCACAGCCCCTCTAGAATATTAAACGTATCTATTCTGCCTCTCCCATTCCTTTCTAGGGAGGCCATGATAAAGGCGTTTGCCCATGTTTTCCCCTCACTTCCTCTGCCTCCCCAGCCACCCTGGTGGTTTCACTTGTGGCCCTGTGTGGCATGGCGTAGGGTGCCTCCTGTGTCGCAGGATCTGTAAGTACAAAAACTTCTTCCTTCATGACAGTCATTTCCCTGTCTTACCTCACTTGAATAAAACAAATCTCAGGTACCCTTAAAAGGAGGGATCATACCAGTACTCCTATCTAAAAATAGAAATGGAATGGTAATAATGGCCAGAAAACTACGCCTGCTCACACGCAAACGTGTCGCATTGGAATGAGAACAGTGCTCGCATGAGGCCTGGGAAGACCCTTCACCTTTGGCCGCTTTGGATGGCGTTTTACCCCATACTTTGAACCCATGGAAGATTCTGTCCTTTTTAAGAGTAATTTAAAGGTACCAAAATAAGACAGGCTCAAAAAAGATGCAATTTCCACTATTCTCTAGTGACTCCCAGTGCTTTGCACATAATCAACACTGAATAAATATGTGTTTAATGAATCAATGGCAGTGGGTCCGGGCAGACATCTACCTCCCTCACTGTAATTCAGTGTGGGAAGGGAAGTGATAGAACAAGAACTGAATACAATAGAATCACAGGTTGGAGAAAGATTTGTTTTATGTATACTTAGCTCCATCCCAAAGCTTCTCCTCTGCTGGTCTTCTGGTGACGTCTCTCCTCTGTGCCACTCAGGAGAGGAGTCCCTTCAGTACCAGGATGTCCAGAGGTGGGGAGAGGGCACAAAAGCAGAAACGACAGCCACTCCTGCCTGCCCATTGTGAGCCTTGCCACAGAGGCTTTATTAAAGGACTTGAAAGTCATCATTAAAATGAATCCTAGGGATTACCCGTGGATTTCCTTTATCCCTCCTTGCTCCTTTCCCCACAGGCAAGAATAATGAGTTGCTTGCATTTTTATTCTCAGAAAGTCAACGGAATTCTGAACTCTAAGGAAAGTACATTCCTTCAGAATTAGAAGAATATATCGGATAAATTGTCCAAAGAAGAATCTGCTGGAATTTAAATTTTTGAGGCAAACTTGATTTATCTTAATACAATGGGATATTATAGTTACATAAAATATTCATTTGATCAGAGAAAAAATTGTCTTAAATTTGGAACAGTTTAGACTCTGAGGAGAAAGTCTTGAAAGATTATTACATTATGACAATGTTTCTATCTTAGAGATTTGAAATCTATATAAAAATTTGAAAAGAGATGCACTTTTAAACTTCCCAGAGGATGTTTTCAGTTGCACACACTTTTTTTAAACTACAAAACAAGCGATCTAGGAGGTAGGAGTAAGCTTATTTTCTATCAAAGGCTAGTAGTCAACATTATAGTTACTATGCTTTAAAATAAAATTAATACTGACAAGTTGTTTTTCTCTGCTACTTCAACTATGTGTGCATAAATCAATATTTCTTTAAAAAGTATACAATTAAATTACAGTTATGACTCACCTCTATATTTCTAAAGGAAAGATCACGGAAAAAGCACTGCCCTTTTATAGTCTACTTAATCCAATGCACCTGGCATGAAGTAGGTATTCAAAAAATACTATTGAATGAATGAATGAATGGTTTCTATTTGTTTGCAAGCCATCTGTTTAATACTCTAGACATTTTTTTAGAAAGATTTATAATGTTTACAGGTTATATTGCTTACAGGTCTCTAGTTATTGAAAATTAGAGTAGATAGATAGAGATATATCATTCCCATATTATGTCATATATTTATCATACATTCGTAATTCCTGATAATGTTTCTCCAATCTTTTCTCTGAGGTAAGGTCATCTTCTAGGAGGTTCATTTAGTACTTCATTAATAGGATGATTTCAAAATCAATAAGTATCAGATGACAAATTCTGTAAGTTAAAGCCAGACATGATGATTATGTTGATTTGTGGTATGTACAGTGTTAAGGGGAAGGAGAAAAACAGGAAGACTAATGAGTATGGTCCGAAAAAGTCTGTATTTTAAAAAAATTAATTATTTTATCAATCAAAAATGGATGGAAATATTGATGATCCAGTAGTCAAATAATTAAGAAAGAATGCCTCCTCTGCATGTTGCATTCCTCCTAAGCATTAAATTGATGTTAATTTTTACGCTACATGATAGTGTCCAGTAATCTTAATAGCAAAAGCAAAGAAAGACAAAACAGCAAGTGTCTCACCGAGGTTGCTATGGGGATAGAACACAGAGAGAGGCAGCTCCTGGGATATGGACACGAGACACCTGTTAAGGGAACAGGTGCCCTTCCTGTCCTATCCTGTCACACCCCAGCAGCTCTCTGTTCCCAGGATGGGCCCGGACTCTCTCCTCTGCTGTGTGGACGGGTAAGAGACAGAGGAAAAGAAACTGACGGTACTAGACACAGTGAGGTAAATTCAGACTTTGATAAAGCTAAACAACCAAGCAAAGAAAAACAACTGAAATGTGTAAAAAAGAAGTGAAAGGAGTAATGTTGCCCCAAAGAGGAAAACACTTAGTTGTCTTTGGAGATAGCAACATGCCAGTCGTAAAGCCCAGTTTCTTATTCCAATCAGTGACAAATCCTCAACTGTGTGGCTTTAATATCTCTCTCTACACATCAGCAAATGAGCATTCAAGCTATGTGAATAATGATTCAGACACACATCTGCATTATTGATTTCTTTATCATCCTTTGTTTATTTCAATAAATGAATTGAGTATCTAATAAGTACTCATAATTGCTAATTAACCTTTTGCACTAGCATGGTAATACATAATACATACATATATACATATTTGTGTTTGTATATATACATGCATTATATATATATTTACTATTTCTTATGCATGTATTAAACTCATCTTTTTCTATTACACTGACTAATCTGGTATTTGACGCCAAGTGTGTACTTTAGGACATAAATTTGAATATATAACAATATCTTACATTTGTAGGGTATTTTGGGGAGAACTGCTGCTGGAATTGAATGAAATAATGAACTATTTATAATTCCTACCCAGAAGAGCAAACACATCTCCTTCAAATCTTTCAAAACCTAAATTGCATTCTGGTTCCCCAAAACTGAGCATAATGAATGCTCATTCCCTTCCCATGTCCTCACCTTCCCTTCCTCCCTCAGCGTTCTTTATTCCTCTGCTAGCAGCAGTACACATTTCTACTTGCAATAACATTGTGCTGCATTTTTCTGTTGATCAAAATACTCTTTGGAGACTTTCTTTGAACTCTTCCTTTTATTTTCCCCTTTGACTTCTTGATTCAATTTCCTCTGAGATCAGATTTTCTGCTCTTTCCTCCTGGGCCTCCATGGTGTGGCTTTCCTGGGCAACCCTCTCTTCTGGGAGGGGGGCCTTTTCTCTCCGTCCTCTCGCCCCACTTCCCTCTCCTTGGCTCTCATACAAGCCCATTGTTACTAAAACAGCCCCTGCTTGCCTCCTTTCTCAGCAGGAGCTATCTTTGCAACTCCCCTGCTCCTGACTGGCCTCACTCTAGGTATTGTTCACCATAGCTCCTGTATTTTGTTATTCAGCAGTTTGTTCCATCCATAGCCTGAAATCCACCTTATTCATGTTCCTTTCCATGTCTTTTATCAAGTGATACCTTTCAAAGCTTCACTCTTCCCCACATCTCCATCCACCAGAGCAGGTGTGAACGGCCCAACTGTTTCACAGCTCTTTCCTTCAGGGCCAGGGCAGCTGGCCCCATGGGACTGTCTTTGTTCCCACACTTTCATGCAGTTTGCATAGATATGACCTTTTACATTACAAGATTTATACATCATTCCATTTCCACAGTAGGCCCAGGGATGTCCTTGTCCTCCGCACCTGGAGCACATTTTCTGACTGGCTGGTGTATTCAGATGCTTTCTTGAGCCCACCTCTGGGGTGTTTTTAGCCCTTGTCTGTAAAAGCTTATCATTAGTTAATCTTAAATAAAAAAAAGTCATACATGGAAGATGGTTAACCCTCCCTTTCCCTATTTCAAACTTGTGTAGTCCATTGAAATCCTAAATATGCAGGCTGTTTTCATAAAATGTCATGAATTCATAGAGAGGGGGCTGCTTGTCTCCTGGTGGAAATATGGTTCCAGAAGTTCACAGTAACTTTTCTAAGTTATATGGGGAAACAATTCTTAGAAACCTTACTTCACCTTCTAAAATAAATGAGATAGAATATCACATGGAATTGGAATTTTTTCTCAAATCTACTATACTTGCATAGCCCTACCTGCCTGGTGATGTAATCTGGTCCTTCTTGTTCGTGGGCATACTCTCTTTTCTGCATCCAAGGTGGGAATATAATGCAGGGACCCGAAAACTGCGACCCACAGGCCAAATCTGGTCCACTCAGGAAAATCAGCAAGAAAAACAACCCTATTAAGAAGTGGGCAAAGGACATGAACAAAAACTTTTCAAAAGAAGGTAGACTAATGGCTAAAAAACGCATGAAAAAATGCTTCACATCTCTAATCATCAGAGAAATGCAAATTAAAACCACAATGAGATATTGCTTAACTCCAGTGAGAATGGCTTTTTTCAAAAAGTACCTAAACAATAAATGTTGGCATGGATGCAGAGAGATAGGAACACTCATACACTGCTGGTGGGACTGCAAACTCCTCTGCAGAAAGCAATACGGAGATACCTCAAAGAGCTACAAGTAGAACTACCATTTGATCCAGCAATCCCATTACTGGGCATCTACACAAAAGAACAAAAGACATTCTATAAAAAAGACATCTACACTTGAATGTTTATAGCAGCACAACTCACAATTGCAAAGATGTGAAAACAACCTAAGTGCCCATCAATACATGAGTGGATTAATATAATGTGGTATATGCATACTACGGAGTTCTACTCAACCACAAAAAAACAATGGTGATCTAGCACCTCTTGTATTATCCTGGATAGAGTTGGAGCCCATTCTACTAAGTATCACAAAGAATGGAAAAACAAACACCACGTATACTCACCATCAAATTGGTATTAACTGATTTAACTGACCAACGCTTATGTGCACATATAGTAATAACATTCATTGGGTGTCTGGCAGGTGGGAGGGGGAGGAGGGAATGGGTATATTCACACCTAATGGGTGTGGTGCGCACCATCTGGGGGATGGACACACTTGAATCTCTGACTTGGGTGGGGCAAAGGCAATATGCGTAACCCAACATTTGTACCCACATAATATGCTGAAATAATAAAAAAAAGATTTATTGGAACAGTGGCACTCCTTTGTTATATGCTGCCTTTGGCTACTTTTGCACTATATGGGGAGAGTGGAGTAGTTTCAACAGAGACCATATGGCCTGCAAAGTTAAAAATATTTACTGTGTCACCCTTTATAGAAAAAAATTTGCCAACCCCTGATATAGTGCCAAGGCTGTGTTGCTCTATTTTCTTCCCATTAATTTTATTTTTAATCTGTCATTCCAACTTCATTTCCTCTGATTTTCTGGTTGATCTCAGAAATGCATATATTTCAATTTATTTGATCCTGTGCGCTATTATATATCCTTATCATGATGCATTTGCTGGAACCTCCATAAGGCCCTCCTTGTAGTCTTGGTACTCTTTTCTCCTGACATAGTCATCAAAATCAGTCTAATTTCTCTGTGGATCAAAAGATTCTTATTAAAATCCTTAGTATCTGGTATTTTAGTTATTGAAGATAATGTTCCTTGGGTGTTTACCATATTTGTTCAGGATCCATTGAATCCTATGCTGCCAGTTGCTTCCAGTCCTTGTCATGATGATGCTCCTCCTCCACTGATTGAAATTCCGTAATTTTTAATATACTCTTCCCATGTATTTCTTTCTTCTATGTCAACTGTTATAGATCCTATGGGAGCTAGCAGACCAAAATTGCCTTATTTCTTTCCCCTTTACCTCTGCCTTCCTATTTTTGTACTTTCTGTGGTCCTTTATATACCTTAATCTACCCTATCACACTTTTTCAGTCATCCTTGCCACTGACTAACAACTCAGATAACATGAAAAACAGGTAAGTATCCCCACATAAGTTCGATTACTTTAGATGCCACATACAAGTGGAATCATACAGCATTCGTCCTTCTGCTACTGGCTTATGTCACTTAATAATTTCACTTATAATTTCCACCAGGTTCATCCATGTTGCCATTGGTGGGAATGCAAAATGGTGCAGCCACTATGAAAAACAGTATGGAGCTTCCTCAAAAAAAATATAAAATATAACTACCATAGGATCCAGAAATCTGTCTTCTTGATGTATATCCCAAAGAATTAAAATCAGTATTATGAAGAGATATCTTCATCTCACATTCATTGTGGCATTATTTATAATAGCCAAAATATGGAAACAACTTCAATGTGCATCAGTGGATGAACAGATAAAGAAAATATGGTATACACATGCAATAAAATATTATTCACAATTTAAAAAGAAGAAAATGCTGCCATTTTCAGTGAGAGTTTAATTAAGGAGATTTTAATAGGATTCAGAAAAGCTGGGCAGACACAAAGAATGGGATGGTCGATTTAGGTTCGTATTAATGAAATGCCACATCCAGGCTGAAGTATACAGGCAGTTGTGAGGGACGGCGGGGCAGAGGGATCCATGGCATCAATTCTATTGTCTTAGGTCCTTACTTTCTGTCTTGAGCACATGCCACCTGGTCCAGGTTGAAAGGTGATGTTTTTAAGTGAAGTATCTCCTCAAACAAACAGCATGGAACGTTTAAACATCTTTATTTTATATCCAGATAATTATGTAAGTTGCATTACCTTTCTAGGGAGCTATGCCCCTGGGTAATAAATTTATAGATTGTAGGTTTCTTTACCTAAAGCAATCCTGAATCTTCATGCTTACAGCATTCTATTCCCTTTGCCTGTTTACTGGGAGATTGATGATCATGCTTACCTGTTGATTAGACCAGGTCTCCTGACTTCATGATATTTCCAGGGAACATCTCATCATTAAAGAGAGAGAAATGGGCCAGAAGTCAGCTGCCTAATTCCTTTCTTCCCCCAAACCAGCCAGGCTAACAACATTGCAGAACCACTAATTATCCCTGTGGTAAAGGAACAGGGAGAGGGACCTGGAGGGAGCTATAGCCTTCATAAGAAGGAAGGAGATAATCCGGGAGGGAGGGAGCGGGGGAATAGACCTACATTACTTTCTCCTACCCTCAAACCTCCAGGAGGTGTCTCCCATCTGCCCCAAACAAAGAGAAGCCCGTTTTTACAGACCACACAGGCCTCAGGGCACAAAGTAGGATGGAGTTGACCTTGCTAAACTGCAGGGAACCACAAAATTTGGGATTTTTATTGTTGTTGACCAGCAACTGAAAAATGATACACTTTGCATCTTCTAATAGGGGGATTTTTACTACTTTTCATTGTATTCCAATCCAGAGTTTGAAGTTTCTTAGTTAGAGCTTGTGAATCCATCCTGTTGCCATTTAAACACTTCAATTATTAAAGAAGTATAACAGTTTAGTACTCACTTTTTATTATACTACCAAAGAAATAGATAACTGAATAGCAAAGATGGTATATATTTATCCTTCTTTCTTACACTTAGAAGCTGTTTCGGTATAAATGTTTTGTTCCAACTACTAATTTTCCTTTTGAAAATTTATTTTTTTTATTTTTATTTTAAAATATTAAGGTGGCACAAGTGATATTGTTACATGAATAAATTATATACTGCCGAAGTTAGGGCTTTTAGGGTGCCCATCACCAGAGTAGTGTACATTGAACCCTATAGTTAAGTTTTTATCCCTTACCGTCCTCCATCCCTTTCCTCTTCTTAGTTTCCAATGTCCTTTACAACAGTGGTCCCCAACATTTTTAGCACCAGGGACCGGTTTCATGAAAGACAATTTTTCCACAAACTTCAGGGAGTTGGGGGGACGGTTTCAGGATGATTCAAGTGTATTACATTTATTGTGCAGTCAAACCTCTCTGCTAATGTTGATCTGTGTTTGCAGCTGTTCCCAGTGCTAACATCACCACCTCAGCTCCACATCAAATCATATGCATTAGATTCTCATAAGGAGCACCGTAACCTAGATCCCTTCCCATGCAGTTTACAGTAGGGTTCGTGCTCCTGTGAGAATATAATATCACCGCTGATCTGACAGGAGGCGGAGCTTTTGCAGTGATGCTAGCGATGGAGAGCAGCTATAAATACAGATGAAGCTTCACTTGCTCACCCGCTGCTCACCTCCTGCTGTGAGGCCTGGTTCCTGGGAGTTGGGGATTAGAGCTTTATACCATTATATGACAGTGTGTACCCATCATTTAGGTCCCAGCTATTAGTGAGAACACATGGTGTTTGTTTTTCCATTCATAAGATACTTCACTTAGAATAATGTTCTCCAGTTCCATATAAGTTGCTGCAGAAGACATTATTTCATTCCTTTTCCTTGCTGAGTAGTACTCCATGATATAAATTGCACATCTTCTATATCTATTCATAAATTGATGGAAACTTAGTTTGATTTCATTTCTTTGCAATTGTGAATTATGCTGCAATAAACATTTATCTTTTTGATGATGATAAAAAGTATCTTTTTGATATAATGATTTCTTTTCCTTTGGGTAGATATCCAGTAGTGTGATTGCTGAATTGAATGGTAGGTCTGCTTTTAGTTCTTTGAGGAATTTCCATGCTGTTTTTCATAGTAGTTATACTAATTTATAATCCAACAGGTAGTGTACAAGAGTTTATTTTTCAATGCATCCATGCCAATATCCATTGTTTTTTTATTTTTTAATAATGGCCATTCTTACTGGGGTAAGGTGATATTTCTTTGTGGGTTTAATTTGCATTTCCCTGATGATTAGTGATGTTTATCATTCTTTCATGTTTCTTGACCATTTGTCCATATTCTTTTGAAAAGAACTCTATTAATGTCTTTTGCCCACTTTTTAATGGGGTTATATTTTTCTTGTTGATTTGACTGAGTTCTTTCTGTAATAGATTCTGGATATTAGTCCTTTGTCAGATGTATAATTTACAAATATTTTCTCACATTCTGTATGTTCTCTATTTACTCTGCTGATTATTTTCCTTGTTTTGAAAACTTTATAATTTAATTAAGTTCCATTTATTTATTTTTGTTGTTGTTATCTTTGCTTTTAGGGTTTGATCCAAAAATTATTTGCCTAAGTCAATGTCTACCAGAGTTTTTCCTACATATTCTTCTAGAATTTTTATGGTTTTTAACTATCTTGAGTAAATATTTGTGTATGGCAAGAGACAGGTATCCTGTTTCATTATTCCACATGTGGTCACACAGTTTTACCAGCACCATTTATTGAATAGAACATTCAGTAAACATTCCCCAGTGTATATTTTTGTATATTTTGTCAAAACTCAGTTGGTCGTATCTATATGGTTTTATTTCTGGGTTCTCTATTCTGTTTCATTGGTTGATGTCTATACTTTTATACCAGTACTATGTTGTTTTGATTACTATAACCTTGTAGAGTGATTCGAAGTCAGGTAATACAATGCCTTCAGATTTGATTATTTTTTTACTTAAGATTGCTTTGGCTATTTGGGATCTTTTTTGGTTCCAAATGAAGCATACAATTGTTTTTCTAGATCTGTGAAATATGACATTGGTATTTTGATAAGAATTGCATTAAATCTATAAATCACTTTTGGCAGTATGGATATGTTAACACTATTGATCCTTTCAATTCATGAACATGTGATGTTTTTCCATTTGTGACATCTATGATTTCTTTCATTACTGCTTTTTAGTTCTCCTTGTAGAGATCTTTCTTATCCTTTGATAAGTATATTCCTAGATATTTTATTTTCTTTGTAGCTATTGTGAATGATATTGGGTCCTTGATTTGACATTCAACTTGACTGTTATTAGTATGCAGAAATACTTCTGATTTGTGTACATTGAGTTTGTATCCTGAAACTTAGCTGTATTTATTTATAAATTTTAGGAGTCTTTTTTTGGAGTCTTTAGGGTTTTCTAGTTATAAGATCATATCATTGGCAAACAGATAGTTTGACCTCTTTTTTTCCAATTTGGGTGCCCTTTATTCTTTCTCTTTTCTGATTTCTCTGGTTAGGACTTCCAGTGCTATGCTGTTTTAGTTCTTAGGGGTAATGCTTTCAACTTTTTCCCATTTGGTATGATGTTGTCTGTTGTTTTGTCAAAAACAGCTTTTATTATTTTGTGATATGTTCCTTCCATGCTTAGTTTCTTGAGAGTTTTCATCATGAAGGGATGCTGGATTTTATCAAATGCTTTCTCTGCATCTACTGAGATGATCATATGGTCTTTGTTTTTACTTCTATTTACATGGTAAATAACATTTATTGATTTTCATATATTGAATGATGTTTTATCTCTGGGATAAAACCCACTTGATCACTGTGAATTATCTTTTTGATATGCTGTTGAAATGGTTCGCTAGTATCTTGTTGAGGATTTTTGCATCTATTTTCATAAGGGATATTGGTCTGTAGTTTTCTTTTTTTATTGTGTCTTTTTCTGGCTTTGCTATCAAGGTGAGACTGGCTTAGTAAAATGAGTTAGGGAAGATTCCCTCCTTCTTGATATTATGGAACAGTTTCAATAGAATAGGTGTCAATTCTCTTTTGTAGGTTTGATAGAATTCAAGTGTGAATCCACCTGGTTTGTGGTTTTTTCTTTTGTTTGGAGATATTTTATTACTCTTTCAATCTTGCTACTTGTTACTGATCTGTTAAGGATTTATATTTCTTCCTGATTCAGACTTGGGAGGTTGTGTCTTTCCAAACATTTATCCATTTCCTCTAGGTTTGCTAGTTTATGTGCATATAGGTTTTAATAGTAGCCATGAATGATACTTTGTATTTTTGTGGTATCAGTTGTAATGTTTCCTTTCTAATTTCTGATTGAGTTTATTTGAGCCCTTTCTTTTCTATTTCTGGCTAATCCAGCTAGTGATATAGTGATATAGTGATTTTGTTTCTTTTCAAAGAACCAATTTTTTGTTTCATTAATTCTTCGTATTTTTAAAAAAATTTCCATGTCACTTAATTCTGCTCTGAGCTTTGTTATTTCTTTTCTTCTAACTTTTGTTTTGGTGTGTTCTTTTTCTCCTTCCTCGAGGTATGACATGAGGTTGTTAATTTGTGATCTTTCTGTCTTTTTGATGTAACCATTTAAAGCTATGAACATCCCCCTTAGCACTGCTTTGTCTACATCCCATGTACTTTTGAAGGTTGTGTAGTCTTGTTGTTCAATTTGAAAAATCTTTTAATTTCCATCTCAATTTTGTCATTGAGTCAAAGATTGTTCAGCAGCATGTTGTATAATTTCTATGACTTTGTGTAGACTTGAGAGTTTCTCTTGCAATTGATTTCCAGCTTTATTTCACTGTTGTCTGAGATGATATATGGTATGATTTCAATATTTATGAATTTGCTGGGACTTGTTTTGTGGCCTATCATATGATCTATTTGGATGTCCCATATGCCGATGAGCAGAATAGTTTTTTGGTAGAATGTTCTTATATGTCTGTTATATCCATTTGTTCTAGAGTCCTCTCTAAGTCTATTGTTTCTTTGTTTATTTTTTGTCTCAATGATTTTTCTAGTTCTGTCAGTGGAATGTTGAACTCCCTGGCTGTTATGATGCTGTTGTTTACATTTTTGCTTAGATGTAGTGGAATTTCTCTTACAACTGTGGGAGCTCCTATTTTAGGTGGATACGTATTTAGGATTATTATATCTTCTTGCTTAATTGCTCCCTTTATCATTATGGAATGGCTGTCTTTGTATTTTTTAACCATTGTTGATTTAGTGTCTGTTTTATCTCATATGAGTATAGCTACTCTTAACCACTTTTGGCTTCTATTTGCATGAAATACTTTTTTCCATTCCTTTACCTGGAGTCTATGAGAGTCCTCGTGAGTTAGATGGATTTCTTGGAGACAGCATATATTAGGGTAGTGTTTTTTCATCCACTCAGCCAATCTGTAACTGTTAAGTGGAGCATTGAGACTATTTACATTGAACATAAGCATTGATATGTGAAATACTGTTCTGTTCATCACGTTGAATGATATCGTCTGATTTTGGTTTCACTCTTGTGCTATCATTTTATTAAAGCTGTTATCTTTAGCTTTCTGGTATTTTTACACTGGTGGGTATCAATTTTTCTTTTCCATGTATAGAGTACTTTTGAGCATTTCCTGTAGAGCAGGTCTAGTGGTGACAAATTTCCTTCATGTTCACTTCTCTGGGAAAGATTTTATCTCTGCTTCATGTATGAAACTTAGTTTTGCAAGATACAAAATTCTTTGCTGATAGTTATTCTGTTTAAGACTAAAAATGGGACCAATATTCCTTCTGGCTTTCAAGGTCTCTGCTGAGAAGTCTGTTGTTATTCTGATGGATTTTCCTTTGTTTGCTAATTTTGTTTTTGTCTTGCAGTTTGTAGAATTTTTCCCTTCATTTTGGCTTTTGCCAGACTGATGACTATGTGTCTTGGTGTTACCCTATTTGCTAAGAATCTTCCAGGTGTTTGTTGACCATCTTGTGTCTGCATATTTAAATCAATGACGATGCCAGGGAAGAAGTTTTCCTCAAGTAGATTTTCCTTTTTTTTTTTTTTTGCTTTTTCTTCTTCTCCCTAAGGGATACCTATGATTCTTATGTTAGCTTGTTTTAGGCAGTCCCATATTTCTGTGAATGACTGTTAATTCTTCTTTATTCTTTTTTCTGCATTTTTGATTGACTGGGTTAATTTTAAAGCCTTGTCTTCAGGCTCCAAAATTCTTTCTTCTGCTTTGTCTAGTCTGTTGTTAAAGCCTTCTGCTGATTTTGAAACTTCCTGAATGATTCTTTCATTTCTTTAAGTTGTGTTATGTCTTTTCTTATGTTATCTATCTCTTTAGATATTTTTTTATTCATGTCATGAATTATTATTATTATTTTGATTTCTTTGTGTTGGTTTTCAACTTTCTCAACAATCTCATTCATCTTATTTGTCATCCATATTCTGAATTTCATACCTCATGTTTGACAATTTCCTTTAGGTCGTGGTCCATTGCTGAAGACCTACTGTGATCCTTTGGAAGTATCGAAATGGCTTGTTTTCTCTTTCATATTGCCAGAGTTCTTATGCTGATTCCTTCTCATCTGAAACCCGTTCTTTCAGCTCAGCGTAGATAAGTTTGTGGAGTGCCTGTTCTCCTCTCCCGGGAACTCTCTTATTTAGTGAAAAGAAGTACAGGTCCCTGGATGGTGCACTTATGTCTTACTATGGAGGATTGACCCAACAAGTGAGGATCAGATGCACTGACAGCCTGTAATGCAGCTGTTGTCTTGTGTCATTCCATTCTCCTGTAGTAGTCACAGTCTAAGGCAGTGCTTGAGGATATTCACAGGGAGTGGTGGATTGGTCCCCAGGCTTCTATTGGAAGTTTGGGCTTGAGGCTGGGCAAGTTCCTTTCCATGGAGGTGGATGGAATGGGAGTTTGCTCTGCCTGCCTCTCCCTGTGATGGTGGCAGTAGTAGCTGAGATGTGTGGCTCCCAGTGCCCATGGGGCACATGGTATGCATGTGTATGGCAATCAGTGCACTCAGTGTTCACCACTTTGGTGGCTGGGGGAGTGTCACACCACTGTGGTTCTTGGTGGATCATGGGACCATGGCACTTGGACAGCTTGGTGAAGTGTCATGGCTGGGCAGCTTGTCAGTCTGTGGCATTTGGGTGGCTCATGGCTGGTAGGGCCAAGGAAATGCATGGCTCCTTCTCTGGTCAAGTCTGGCTATAGTAGCTGCTTTGGTGCTACTCAGGTGGCAGTGGTGGTAAGATCTTGATGGTGGCACCATATGCTGTGTGCTGTAGGTGCCTGCTTTACTCTGATTCCTGATGGCATGTTGGCAGGTGTGCATGGCACCCAGTCACAGTGAATATGAGAGCACTTGTCATCCCCACTCTCTCTCCTGTCTGGCAGGGGCAATGGAGATAGGGTGCTCTGGGGCTGAGAACTCAGAACGGCATCAGTTGCAGCAACCTGGGATTAGAAGCCAGTGAGTTCCCGCTGTGCGTTGTCTCCTGTGTAATGATGTTGCACAGTCTCCAAGTAGCTCCCTGATCAGTTTGGAGGTCTGCCATGATGGAGGGACCCCCTCACAACCTGGGTCACAGTGTCCACATGGGGAGTGTGCAGGGTTCTCTCCTCTGACCCTTTCCTATATGTGGACACTTTCCCAAGCTAACCTCCAGTCTTCCTCTGTGGATTACCCTGTCTCCCTCTCCTTCATTTTAGGTGTCTCCAGTAGCTCCTCTAATGATTCACAATGTTCTCTTCAAGAGGGCCATCCACAGGTGAATATCTACTTGCAACTTTCCCTCTTCTCCTTGAGAGTGGCACATGTGGGCTGCTTCTAGTCCTCCATCTTGGCTCCTCTTGTCTTTCTTTTGCAAATTTAATGCGGATTTATGAATCATAGAAGAGATTGGAGATGGTCAGTAAGACAATTCATACTTTTTGAGGACCTGTAAAAAGGCCCTTTTCTAGGCACCATGTGAGAAGGAAAAATGATATCTAGAGTCAGGTAACATGGGTTCAAATCCCAAATTTTACTCTTATTTTTGCTGAGATTTTATTCTTGCTATTTAACTTCTAAGCCCACATGTCTTCACTGTATAAGAGGAGCAATTTCCATTTCTATCCTCTATGAACAGAAAAGTGTTTTATAAACTACGATGTTATACAAATATATATGTCAGCTTTTGGCATTAAAATATGGAAAAGTATGGTCTCTTAATCTCATGGAAATCCAAATACTGCCTAGCCACTTCACTTAGAGCTGGTTTGCTTTTGTTCTGACCCTGATGACCCTGTCAGAGCGGATAGGAGAAGTCAGTGAGTCCTCAGTGAGGTCATCTTGCTTTTAAAATAGGCTTATATGAAAAGTTTCTTGAATCAAGACACACTGCTGCCCACCTATCCCTGGAGACCTGCTGGTATGATAATAAGGGAACCTGGCTGCCCTCAAAGTTAAATCAAAACCCTTTATACTTCCTCCATAAAAGATCGAGGTATGAATGCCTGAACTAGACTTTTCCCTGGGGAGTGAGCTCTGCATAGATCAGAAAAAAAAAAAAAAAAACTAGAAAAATCATGAAGTAAAAGTTAAAAAGTCATTTTACCAAAAAGAAATCATTTTTGCACTTTCCTGGGTGGATGGATTAGCAGAAAGTTTTGTTCATCTAAAATTTTATCTTCCAGGCTTTCATTCTTTCATCCCCTCAGTCTGGATATTTTTTTCATGTTCAACTATCATTAACCCAACAAAGTCACAGCTGCCACTCTGAGACCTCTGTTTAATGAAAAAGTAAACTGAAGGCATTTGGGGAAAGTATTTTAAATGGAATTTCATTAATTTGTTGTTTCAGAAAGCAGTCACCATTAGCAATCACTCCATCACTTCAAACGATGGAGAAATTTTATGCAATCCAATTTATTTATGCCCCCTCTCTATGGGAAAGGCTGGGGGCTAATGTCATAATTTGCCTTATCATTCTGGCTGTGCTGCAGCGTTTCCTGGAAAACTGGAGACATTTATATTCTTTTATTTTCTAATCTACTTAGGAATTATTTCATGATTTATTTAAGCTGGAAAGTTGTCTAAAATCTAATACAAGAAGAATAGCTGCCTCAGTGGATTTCTTTCAGTGACTTGATCCTTCCTCATAGCATTCATGTCACCTGAGAACTATAGGTAAGTCCAAATGCCAAGTTCAAATCTTATATTCCTGATTTTGACTCACTTCTTCCAGAACCACCTAACCTATAGATTCTGAAAGTTGTTATTTTAAATCAAGTTACCCTAAAGCAAGAATTTTCCTGTTGGTAGCTTATTTGGAAAGTGATCTTAGGAAATACAAGTGAAGGATGGGAAAGAGTTAGAAAGAGAAAAGAGACAAGCCAATAAAGAGCTCATTACTGAGCTCATTTTCTTTGTGGGCTATTGTAACTCAATCACTAAAGAGGATGCTGAGAAGCTTATCACTGAAAGAAAGAAGGCTGAGTTCTTATTTGGTAAAAGGTCACCCTTCACTATGCTGTCTCTCTAGCCCTTTTGGGCTGTACCTGCATTCAGGCTGATCTGACTCCCATGGCTTCAGAGAAAGCAGGGAAATATCACAGCAATGTGAAGGAATTCCCCATTTTACCTGTGCTGAAATTAGGGGCCAAGGGGAAGAGTCTACCCTGCAACAGGTAGAGTATTATTATTTAAGAGGTGTTGGTAGCTGCTTATGGAACAGAAAACCACATTTTATTTCTCTGTGGTTCTTTTTATCTCTTTTCACCTAATGAAGTTGCATGTAGTACGATTCAAAGCCATAGTCTTAAAAACATTGCACTGTGCACTAGACAAAGCAATGTTGAGTTTCAAGTCCAGGTGTGAGCCCATAGAATTGTGTAAGACCATGCATGGAAAGGTCTCAGATTTTTTCAAAGAGCCCTATGGAGATTATGTCTTTAAATGATATATGTGAAGTAGGAAAAAGTCATCCCGGTGTAATTGCTCTTCTTTCTCTCTCTCTACATTGCTATTTTCCCCTCCAATTTTAGGAGCCCAACTGTCCAAATTATTCTTCCTTTTTTTCCGCTCAACGTCTTTATTGGCAATAGATTTATTCAACTCATTTTAATTAAGGTGTGGGACTTGCATTTAGGTAGAACATAAGAAGTCTTAAACCAAATGGGTCAGATTCTGTTTGTGAAATATCAGAGTTTAGCAGACTTGAGAGAGATGTAGGAGGCTAGAGGTAAGTTGCCTACTGATGGGGACCTAATCTCATACTCTAGTGTCAGGTCAGAACTCACGGAAACTCCATTCCCTAATGTTACATATGTTTGAAAAATAGCTCTAAGTTACTTCCATTTTTATTTAAAAATGTATAGATATAATATTTGGGAAAATACATTCTTTCTCTGATGATTCTTCAGATATTGCTCCTGTTTATTTGCATTGTATCTTTCTTTGAAGAAATCTGAGGTTTTCACACTCTTGTTCAATTATAGCACTTGATTTTATTTTTGTCTTGATGATTATAGAATCTTATTTCTATGTTTTATGGAAACAAATTTACTTGGAGATACTCTGGTGTATTTTATCCTATTATTTTTATTATTGATAGTATTATTATTATTTTCCTAACATAAATATGGTTTGCTCTTTCAATCTGCAAATTCAGGCCTTCATTACTTTCTAGAAAGCTTTCCTCAGATGTGTCTGTAACGTTTTCTCTATTTTTTTGTTGTGTTCTCTTCTTTAGGAATACCAATCAGACTATTGCTGATTTTCTGTTTCTCTCACTTCTATCCTGCTGCCCCACACTCTATAATTCTTTAATTTCCATTTCATTTTGTTCATGTTCACAAGAATGCTCTGCATTTCTCTGGTCATGTCTTCAGATATGTTTCTGAAATAGTCTTATCTTTCCTTTGCATTTTTCCATAAACTCATCCAGTTTACTCTTCCTCTTTCACCAATATTAACATTTTTTTTTATTTCAGCATATCATGGGGGTACAAATGTTTATGCTATGTATATTGGCCTTGAGCCACCAGAGTCAGACCTTCAAGTGTGTCCATCCTCCAGATGGTGCATACCGCACCCATTAAGTGTGAATATACCCATCCCCTCCTCTGCCCTCCCATCTGCCTGACACCCAGTGAAGGTTATTACTATATGTGCACATAAGTGTTGATTAGTTAATATCAATTTGATGGTGAGTATGTGTGGTGCTTGTTTTTTCCATCTTTGGGATACTTCACTTAGGAGAATGAGCTCCAGCTCTACCCAGGATAATACAAGAGTTGCTAGATCACCATTGCTTTTTGTGGCTGAGTAGAACTCCATGGTATACATATACCACATTATATTAATCCACTCATGTGTTGAAGGGCATGTGGGTTGTTTCCACATCTTTGCAATTGTGAATTATGCTGCTATAAACACTTGAGTGCAGATGTCTTTTTTATAGAATGTCTTTTATTCTTTTGGGTAGATGCCCAGTAATGGGATTGCTGGATCAAATGGTAATTCTATTTGTATCTCTTTGATGTATCTCCATATTGCTTTCCACAGAGGTTGTACTAGTTTGCAGTCCCACCAGCAGTGTATGAGTGTTCCTATCTCTCTGCATCCATGCCAACATTTATTGTTTTGGGACTTTTTGATAAAGGCCGTTCTCACTGGAGATAAGTGATATCTCATTGTGGTTT
>CAUYSK010099601.1:0-30181 GCA_963575035.1 Avahi laniger
GAGTGAGTGCCGTGATGTCAGCCTAGCTCACAGCAACCTCAAGACTCCTGGGCTCAAGCGATCCTCCTGCCTCAGCCTCCCGAGTAGCTGGGACTACAGGCATGCGCCACCATGCCCGGCTAATTTTTTCTATATATTTTAGCTGTCCAATTAATTTCTTTCTATTTTTGGTAGAGACAGGGTCTCACTCTTGCTCAGACTGGTCTCGAACTCCTGAGCTCAAACAATCCACACACCTCGGCCTCCCAGAGAGCTAGGATTACAGGCGTGAGCCACCGCGCCCGGCCAACATTTTTTGACAAGCTTTCTATTGACAGGTGAGGCCTATGTTCCCTCTCCTTAAAACTTGGCTCTGTAACTGTTTGACTATCAGAGTGACACAGTCAGTTTCTGCATCCAGACCCTAAGAAAGTGGCAGCTTCCACTTCCTGTTTCTTTGGACACTCACTCTCAGAACCTTGGCACCACGTGTGAGGAAGCCCAGGCTGCCTTACGGAGAGGACAGTGTGGACATGAACATGCTATTGGGACTGGATGCCTGCCATGTGAACAGGAGCCATCGTGGAGGCGGATTCCTTTCCACCCCGACCTACCCTGCACCCCCTGTGATCTCTACAACTGCCTTCAGCATAGCAGGAAGTATAAGACATGAACTTGAAAAACATTTCCTGTGGGTAGTTATGCTCATGGTTACTATTTTCCTCCTATCTGAACTCAAATTATTCATCGACTAATATAAACATACAATGTGCTATGCAGATAGAAAGTAGGCAAAAGGTTTATTACTGATCTTTACAATCTGTTGATATTAAGGCAAAATTTGGTCACCTGGTAATCATATTGCCCTCTTCTATAGAAAAACCTTTTCCACTCTTTTTTGGGACCACAATATAGACACATACATAACATAACCTATTTAGAACAGTTAATACTGTTCTCAAACAATTCCAAAAGTCTTACATTTTTTCATGTTGTTGTAAAATTTAAAGAACAGGCTAGTAATCTCATGGCATTCAAGATACAGAAACTATCTTTAACCCTAAGGAAAGTAAAATATTAGGAAAGTAACATTTCGAAAATAAAACTAAATTTCTACTTGTATCTAGTTTGTATTTATAATGTATTCCAAATAATATGAATATGAATATATCTATATAGATATATTTTAAGTCAGTACTTTCATAAACATATATAATTGAGTGGTAACCATTTATATTATCCAAGTGCAAAGTCATATTGGCTCACCCCAGCTTTATTAAGGTAGAATTGACAAATAAAAATCATGTGTACTTGGAGTGTACAGCATATTTTGAGATATGTTTACAGTGTTGAAATGATGAAATCGAGCTAATTAACATATTCATTTTCTCACATACTTACCATTTTTTTGAAGTGAGAACACATAAGATCTACTCTCTTAGCAATTTTCAAGTATACAATACATTATTATTAACTGTCACCAGGCTGTACAATAGATCTCTAGAACTTATTCATCCGGTTTAAGTGAAAACTTTGTACTCTTTTATCATCTCCTGTAAAGTTGTGTTGTTGCTACAAATTTAAAACTTATTTAGATGGTTAAATGCTAATGTCTCCTCTGCTTAGACTTGGGAGAAAGGGCCAAGAACAGCAGGAGTTTACCCCCTGCATGAACTCTAAGCCCTGATACCAATCTGAAAATTTGGATTTCTCTTCAATGCTCATAGGCAATTAATCAAAAACACTATCATTGGAACAGTGTTTATGGTTTCATAATTTCTTTTACTATTTCCTGCTGAAATCATAAAATGTGTGCATGTGTCCGTATGCGTATGGGGATAGGGTTAAAATGTTTACCTATTTGGGGAGTATTTGGTAAAGTTTTGGATTACCTTTTCATTGTAATTCATCCCTGAAGTGAACATTATTTAACAATGCCCATTCAAACGTTACTGAAACAAGCCTCTCAATTCCTGTAAGGTATTTATAAATGGTGCTGCCAGTAACTTCAGAGGGCAATAATGAAGTGGCAAATTTCTGGCACCATAAGATAAAGCCCACTGCAATGTAAGGCTGCTGAAAACTAAAACATCAACCTTCTAACTTCCATTCATGGAAACTTAGGGAAATAAAGTGCTATGAACAATCTTTCTTGATCATCCCTGAATAGTCCTGCCTGAGCTTCGACATTTAGGCAGTTGATGATTCACACGAGCAGCGATGAGTCTGTCTTCCCCGATGGATGCCACAGTAGAGAGAGGCTGACGGTCCCTGAGCAGGAAGATGAGACATTGTGCTGGGACGCTCCGTGGTGATGGGACTGACGAGGAATCGCCTACAAATCCCAGCACTGAGCATTCATTTCTCTCTTTCTTTTAAGGGCAAAAGGTTATACACTTTCTAAGAGCATGCTTCACTAAAGTAAGCAATACTTACATGTACCATATTTTTGACCACCCATGCAGGAAATAATTACGTAGAAGAGCTCAGAGAAGATATTTTGTTGATGAAGCATCAATGAATCAGAGATATATGTGGATGAAATTTTCCTGAAACTATACCGTCTTCAAATATAAGGAAAACTCTTTGAGCGGAAACATGTTTTGGATTTAGGAACCTCTGCTCATGTGAGAGAAATAATTGAAAACACCCGAACCTTACACACCACTTGTTTCATGTGTTTCTATTATAAACATTTCAGGGCAAGAGATTGGGAGGGAAGTCTGTTAGGGGTGAGATTGCTTGTTGGCCATCGTCACCAGAGCCCTTTGATTGTGTGTTTATACTCTGAATGTGAACATGACAATCATCAAAAATGGTGACAGATGGAAGAAATTTTAAAGCATGAAATAAGTTAACTTTTATTGTACACTCAAATTCCTTACTGGTCGCCTCAAAACATCATGACTACACAGTTTCTACAGTAACCATGACAAAGACAGAACAGCCTCCACAGTTTAGCCAACACACGGTAATACTTAATGGTGCAAAGTGGCATGAAGTGTTAAGGACAGTTTTCTGAAAATGTTCAAGTCTACTCCTGAGTGTCTGAAGAACGAAGAAATAACGGGATCTGTGTGGCACAGCAACTAGAAAGCATTTATGTTGCATCGTAACCAAAAATACTTGACAAATTACTTTGTTAAGCAATGGATGTCTTCTCAGATGCTTTAGACTAGAATATGATCTTTTTTTCCACCTTGGAAATACTAGTCAGATTTTATTAGAGGTATTTCTTTAACCATTTAGATGATTTTAAAGCGTACAATTCAGTGACATCAAGTACATTCACAATGTTGTGCAACCACTACCATCATTCATTTCCAGAACTTTTTTCATCATCCTAAGTAGAGACTCTGTACACATAAAACAATTTCCCATTCTCCCCTCCATAGCTCAACCCCTGGTAAGCTCTATTATACTTTCCATCTCTGTGAATTTTCCTATTGAGATCAGTGAAATCATATAATAAATATTTGTCCTTTTGTGTCTGGCTTATTTCATTTAGCAAAATGTTTTCCAGGTTTATCCATCTTGTATCTTCTATCAGAACCTCATTCTTTTTGGCTGAATAATATTTCATTGTATTATATACCACATTTTTTTTTTTTTTTGAGACAGAGTCTCACTCTGTTGCCCGGGCTAGAGTGAGTGCCGTGGCGTCAGCCTAGCTCACAGCAACCTCAAACTCCTGGACTCAAGCAATCCTACTGCCTCAGCCTCCCAAGTAGCTGGAAATACAGGCATGTGCCACCATGCTCTGCTAATTTTTTCTATATATATATATTTTTAGTTGTCCAGATCATTTTTTTCCATTTTTTAGTAGAGACAGGGTCTTGCTCTTGCTCAGGCTGGTCTCGAACTCCTGACCTTGAGCGATC
Organism: Avahi laniger; assembly: GCA_963575035.1. Classification (NCBI taxonomy): domain Eukaryota; kingdom Metazoa; phylum Chordata; class Mammalia; order Primates; family Indriidae; genus Avahi; species Avahi laniger. Next base: position 3,861 of record CAUYSK010099601.1, read on the forward strand.
CACCTGCCTCGGCCTCCCAGAATGCTAGGATTACAGGCAAGAGCCACCGTGCCTGGCCTATACCACATTTTTAAAAATGGATTCATGGACACTTGCGCTGTTTCCACCCTTTGGCTATTGTGAATAATGCTGTAGGAACATTTGTGGACAAGCATATGCTTTAATCCCTTGGCATATTTTTTTAAAAATTAGGTATTTTTAACTCTTGGTGTTTGGATATAATAAACCAACAAAATTCAATGAGTTTCTATTCATGGTCACCACCGATACATTTTTGGGTTGTTTTACTCTTTATTTTTTTAAAGCAGATATTGGGGAAAAATCCTCACTTCTTCTCACACCCCAAGACACTATGCATTCCATCTTCCTATATATGATACTGATATATATATATATATATATTTAAATTAAATTAAACAGGACTAGAAGGTATAGGCAGGGTATCTTCTCAGAATGTGAAGCAATCATACTTACTACAAATAGGGTCAACATTAATAATGAGAATATTCGATTTTTTCAACTTCTATGCTGTTGATAGGCGTAGATAAAACAGCTATAGAATAAAGAGTGAGAATGGTTAAAAAAAGGTAGCTCCATCACATTATTTAATTAAAACATTTTTTGTTCCTTTGGCATTTCTTGTCTGTGGAATTTTGTGCATAGTATCATAAGCTGGAAGGTGAAACTATTTTGGCTGAATTTGAGATAAGTGTAGGCAGGTTTAAAAACTCCCAACTAGTTACTCTGTAGAAATATCACCCAACATTTCTTTAGGAAGCTGAATTAATCTGCACTTCAAGGAGCCAGATTCCAACTCTAGCGAATCAGACCCCAAGGTTTATAATTCCTGACACATATGCATTTGGAAGACGCACCTGCAGAAAGAGCAGAAGTTGCAGACCTCATAGCTGGGCAGGGTATAAAAGGCTGAAATCACATGCTCATTTCACGTGACCAAAATAAAGACTGTGCTGGTTTTGCTTTTGACCAATATTTTTCTTCTTAACTGCTTAGAAAACAAATACTTTCAACTTGTCTGCTAGCTCTCCTACTTCAAGAAGTGGTTACAGTAAAGTCCCAAAGAATTATCTTTTCTGAAAGCAACCATTTCCTTGCTGGCTGATGGCTTCCTCTCCTGTGTGATGAAAGCTGGCTGTGACAGGCCGGCATCCTGTGTTCTCTAGACTTCGATGTTAGTGTCCTGAACAAAAAAAATAAATGGCAATGCATGGTGAAATGTAATTTTGAATGGAAATATGCTGTAATTGTTAGAGCAATATGAAGTAGAGATGTTCAGAGTCTTTCCACTCATGTTAATCTTAAATTAAAACTTGGAATTAGCAGGTCTTCATCATACTCATGGATGCAGGACAATAACAGCAAGGAGGAAATTATTTCTATGACCCCTCAACTTCTGCCAAGGTGAAAGGATTATTCATTTTTGTTTCCTGCTAACTCAACTCTGTAACATGTGCACTTGTTTAGGTTACAGTTTTAATGGTGATGTATGATGTGAAGGGCTCTTTGAACCCTAAGCAGCTTAGCTATCTCATTAGCTAGTCATGGATGCTTCAGGCCTTGAATCTGAGGATCAAAATGTTTCTGAGGCAACTAGTTTACCGACCTATTTCTAAATATTCACACTCTTCATTTCCTTCTTGGTGGTGCTTGAGTAATACCCAGTTATCTTTTCCTTTAAATATCTAAGACATGCTGTAGGATTGAAAGAAACCAGGTAACATACTTAAAACATAATTGAAAAAAAGAAAACTTCATTTCCCTCTGTACAACTGGCTTGAGTCTTCTGTAGAAATCTCAGCAGGAGGCCTCACAGCCTGAGATGTTTGTGTTCTACACGGTCTCTATGGAAGTGGAACTGGCTACATTAGCTCAGGCATTTGGTTTTCTTTAACACATTAACTGCCATGTGAGTTGTATTTAACTCATGCTAGTTTTGAACCCCATGCCTTGTGAAGCATACGTAACTCACACATCTTTTCACTTTGGGAGCCATGAGAACTATTTTTCAAGTTGCATATAACTCACGCACAGAAAACATTTAAAAATAACAAATTTTTCATTAAATTAGAAAGGATCATTTTGTTTTTGTTCTATTTTTGTAATAAAACACCATGGCCCCAAGGAAAAAATTTTCTTTTTCTAGTGTGGCAGTCAATGTGTTAAACTGTGGAATGTCTTTGACCAACAGGGTGAGGAGCCGAGATGGCAAGTCTTTTTATTCTCCCGTGCAACTGAACCATGACGCCATAAAAGTGAAGCTGAGAAGATGAGAACACGGTAGCTAGCAAACTTTGAAAGGAAGCAGGTTGTAGAGAACAAATATTTATGAAATTTCAACTGATTGAAGAATTTTGGAAATCGATAGATCACTTTGAAGGCTGAGAGGAGAAAGACAGTATTAGTACAGAGATTACACTGACATCAGAAGTTGTAATCACTAGACTTTCAAAACTCCTTCAAGCAAGATTAAAGAGTATTAAAAAGTAGTCCCTTTTTTTCTGGGCTGTTAAATATTAACTCCTCATTCATAAGAACCGGCCCCAGGAGAAACTGTTATGAAAAGTTCATGTCAGGGGCCCATGGAAGGATCCTTGGAGAGCTGGGAGGACATCCCACATTTGGACTGTCCAGTTTGAACTATGCAGAACAGTAAGAGACATGTGAACATAGCTCGGTTCGTGGAAAGAGTCCATCACCCGTAGTTTATTAGGAGTGCCTAATACAATACATTGGAGTGCCTCCTCTGTATGGGAACTTTCACTGGTTATGAATTTAATATCCTGCATTTGCAATTTTGGTGCTTTCTGTGAGTCCTAAGCAACTGTATACTCTTGAAGACAGCACTGGTGACATGTGACAAGACCTATTCTTCCCCTACTCCTTTTTCCCTTTTGATTCTCTGTCCTAGAATCCTCAGCGTCTCCCAGCAAGTCTAAGAGTTCATATGCCAGGTGACAGACACATTAGGAAAACTACCTGGCTTTTCCAGAGTTCTCTAACTTGGGGAAAGTTCTGTTTTTGTGGCATTCTGTGGCTACCCACATATACTTTTTGTTAGTCACACAACAGAACTCCCACACATTCTTTGCAAAGTACTAAGGACAACATTTGAGTACACTGCCTGACTCTGAGTACACTGCATGTTTTTAATCAGTTGTTGCATGGAAATGGATTAGAAGTCAAAGACCCCTGAGATTGAACTTTGATTTGTGTGTATCTCCATAATTGCCATTCTGTTAAGTTAGCAATTTTGGAAGTAGGACCTGAATCTTGTTTTGCAGTATGGAGCAGCCGTAAGGTTCTCATGGAAGCCTACTATCATGAATGAAAATGTTTCTTCCTGTCCTAATTTTAAACATGTGGTGTTTTCTCCTTTGAGACAAGTTGGAGGTGGGATAGTAAGAAGACAAAGATAATCTTAAAGCTTAGTTGGCAGAATGGTGTGGAAGATAGCCTTGGCATTGGGCTGAGATTCTAGTCTTAGCCACTTACTACCTAAATGACTTTGAGTAAGTCACTTAATCTCTCTGGATGAGAATTTCTTCAGCCATGAACTAGAGATAACATCAGCCCTGCTCACCTCACAGGCTCAAATGAGATAACGCGAAAGCTGTGAAATGCTGTACAAGTCACCAAGGACTAGTCATGAATACCAGTAAGAGCCGAACCTACAGTGGCTTCGTCTCTGAACAATTTTCCAGGAACAAGCCAGACTCAGGGGACCTAGATAAGTCATTCACTGACAGGTAGTTAAAATGAATAAGTAAAATTTTGTTCCCAGTGAAGGCTTCGGAAATATCCTGAGGGCACATAGACGGTCAATCCTAAAGATACCACCAGATGGTGGTGGAGGCTGTGGGAACACAGAAGGAAAGCATCTTAGGAGGCCTAGAACTTTGCAGATTAGGGTGGGAAAAAAAAAAAAAATCAAAGCTACGAAAGAATATGCCACAGAGAGGATCAGTGAAGAAATCTTTGACATTGTAGTTAAGCAAAGTAATAACTCAGGAAGTCCAACAAAAGCTAAAAACCTCCGCCAAAATTATGTTATTCAATATTCAATGAGACAATTCAGAACATTTTTTTTTTCTAACCAAAACAAACAAAAAAATTCTTGTTTTTGTATATAATGTAGAACTCCTATGCAGATTCAGTAGAATGCTCTCTGGCTACAGAGAGTGAAGGGTAATTGAATTGTAGAGGTGCTGGTTGCTAATGCCTGTGCAGATTTCAGATCTCACTCTTTGCATTTCAGCTGCAACCACCAGAGGTTATGGCAACTGGAGGAAATGGATCCCCATGTACACAGAACTCAAGATCTCTGGGAGCAAGGACTGTATCTGTGGGAGCCGAGGCTGGACTCTCCAGCTCTTCGTTGTCAAAGCACCTTGGGCTTAGTTCTGGCTTTAAGGTTAATTACTGGTTAATTTTGGTAACTCACCTTTTCAGACTTCAGTTTCTTTTGCTCTCAAGTGAAATGGTTGGAAATAAGTCCCTTTACAGTCCCAATGTCCTGTAAGAAGTGTCTGGGAAGAAAACTTCAAATAGGGAGATCGTGGCTATCACATTTTGAGGAAGCACAGGATGCGAAGCTGTAGCAATGGGGAGAGTGGGCTTGTCAGAGAGTAGATGACTTGCAGAGAAATAGAAGAGGATGATTAGGGGGTCTTCGGCTTGTCTCTAGGGAGAGACAAGCTGAAAGAGATTGGACAGCTGAGCAATCAGAGAAAACCTGAAAGGTGGGGCACACATGAGGGTAGCGGGAGGGACACCGAGAGGCCAGCTGGCCGCGTGGGGTAGTCAAATCATTAATAAGTCATTTCTGCCAGCACAGTCCAGAATACTGAGTTAGCGTTGGGGTGGCTGCAATTTAATTTAAACCAAGGAATCAACAGAAACCCTAGTCAGAAAAAAGAGCAAGAAAACATATAAATAGATCATCATGGACTAGGGCGGCAAAGGATGTGAACCAGAGAAGGACCCGGACTAAGAGGAATTCAGGACTGAAAAGTCACCTCGTCATCAGCATTTTGGGGAACAGTTTAATCTCAACCACTTAAAAGACAGAAAACCGCCTTTGTTGAGATATTCTTCAATTACTTAGATGTTGATATCATCAAGAGAAAGATGAGGCAAGGTAGGAAGTCACCAGTTAAATGATACAAGGTCATTTAGCAGATGAACAGTAGAGCAGAGTTTCTCTTCTTCCTTTTAATGCTATTTAAAAACCACACAACTACAGGGCATCTGCACAGCCTCTTCGGCCAGAAAAATTTCTCTTACACAATTAATAATCTGTTGCTCATAGGAATGGAAATGTACTGGTGTAGTTGCAGAGCTGTTTTTGAATATTTGAAGTAACCCTGGAGTTCAATGGCTCATTACTTATCCAACAACAAGGGTAGGGTGAGAATATGGGGCAAAAAGTAAAGACGTGACATTTCCTAATTTTCCATTCCTAGGAAGTTCATCATTCAACGGAAAGACAAAAACAGATGGCCTAAACAATGTAACTGCTTAATGAAAAATTAGTGACTACAGAATACATAATAATCCATGTTCTGGTGGCTCTTAAAGACATTTCTGCAAATTATTTCAGTCTTCTTATTTTTCTGCAGAGAAAGCAAATTTGCAGTATTGTTACTTGCCTTTAGAGGCTGAGTTGACTGCATATTGCTTTTGTAACTTAGATGTCTTCTTTATCTTGGTCCCTGAAAATTAAAAAAAAATTGGGAGGTGTGAGTAGGAAAGGACAAGAGTTCAGTCCCATATTCTAAGCATTGATTTTTCGCATTAAAAGAGATCCTGGAATAAGCTAACAACAAAAGTATTTGCTTTGGTTCGAAGAAGAAATCTATGGCTTAAGGATGGTATTAATGGAGACTTGAACCAAGTGGTTTAAAAACCACCTGAAAGGTATTATTTGATTATTATTAAGTCCAAGTTTTCATGAGTCATTTTAAAAGGAAGCATATATTTGAAGACAATTAATCAAAATTTTGAGAGAAAAAATCCATCTGGAAGATATGTTTTTAAAAATAAAAGTCTCCAGAATAATTTTACTGGCCTGTAAAATTCCTCCAACGCTTTCTACACTTACAATTGCTGAAATGCAAAGTAGCCAGGGGAGGAGGGTGTGGGATCGGGTTGTATCAGGAGGGCTGCACCAGGGAGGGTCTGGACAGAAGGCGATGCTGCCTTGCCTGCCGTGTTAGTCGGCTCCACGCTGGTGCCGAATGAGGTGGCAGACAGAGCGGCCTTCCTCACTCTCATATACTTAAGTGGGGATTGAAAGACACTTTGTTTAAATATAATTTCCACATATGAAACTAGTGTATCGAATTGCAATAGTGCTGAATTGAATGATCTCAAGTGGGAAGGACTTCTAGACGAGATATAAGATGTTGTTTTTTTTTATTCCTATAAAATAAGAGACAAGAAAGCAAAATAATATTCTAGGCACAGTTAACAATGAACTCTTCTGGAAAAAACAAAACAAAACAAAACAAGTCGTACCAAACCCTTTCTTTGTCTACGCAGGCTGAGAAGAATTATCAAGTTAAATTGCTAGTATTTGATTACAAAGAAACAATATCCAGATGCTGGATATGAAAATACGATCTGCAAGGAAGATTAACAAAAATGCAGGATGTTTTTGGTTAACAATAGTGATTTTCTTAGCCACGAATAGGTTTCTGAATCTAGAGAATCAATAATCACTGTATAAACTTTCTGAATAGTAAGTAAGTTATGGACCTGCAATATAAATAGGCTCCTAAGATATTTTCCTTAGCAAAGGTGGTGGCTTAGATATAGGAAGAATCTAGCTCGTCACTTCTCATCTTCTGGAGCAGTTTGTTGGCATGAAACAGATCTTGTAAATATGTATGTCCCTTGATGGTTTTGAATTGCACCCCGAAAGCTTGTTTCTCAAGAAAAAAAAATACTGTATTTTAGAGCTGAAAACATTGATAGAAAATTCCCATCTATAAATTCTTGAAATTTAATGACAGGACTATCACTAGTAGTGGTGTTTATCTGTTTCAGTTTCACTGGGTGATGGCAATTTTTTGAGTTATTTGAGCCTGAAACATTTAGCACCTACTAACTTTAATCTGAATACTCTGACTTCCTAAACGCTTATTTTTTGCTTCTGTGAAGAAATGGACATATATTTACATAATTGAGGTTATAATCTTTCATAACTAAAGGGCAATTTAAAACACTAGTTTTTCAATGTTGAAATGTTTTGAAATGAAAGAGCCAGGCATAATGTTACTTAATTATTCTGTTATGAGGACTAATACCTTGCAATTAATTCGTTATCTGGCTATTTAAAAAACTTCTATTTCAGCTGTAAGAAGACATAAATTGTTCTCACTTGCTTATTCTTTTAAAAAAGAAGGTCTTGCAAATATATGGTGATATTACAATCTAAATTTTCTGAAAGTAAGCAACAGAAGAGAAATATAATTACCCTTGAATACATGATGCAATGTAATTTTTCTTTATACAAAATTTACTATTTTTGATACTATTATTTGATAACAGAATATGCATAGGACCTCTTGGCATTTTGCAGTATTCCTTCAAGTTTTTATTTTTTACTCAGTCTGATTGTAAGTGGTCCAAGTACAGCAATTAGCCTTTTCTATTCCACGGGATAGTCAGATCTTTTTTTTGTTTAAAAATTTCTGTATATCGATTCATACAATTTCAAGTTATATTATTGACTAATATTACCATATATATACACATATATATAATATTGACTAATACCCTGCCCAGTCATAGAAACGTGATGTTAGGCATTCCAAATTCTTACTCTGATAAATTTAGACCATGTGATACAGTCAAACATCAATAAACAGAACAGATACTAATCTGAAGAATACATAAAGAAAATTTATTTCAATCCTGTATTGTAAGCAATTTCTTTCTTTCTTTAAATTTTTTTTTAATTTTTAATTTTATTTATTTATTTATTTTTTGAGTCAGGGTCTCGCTCTGTTACCCGGGCTAGAGTGCCATGGCATCAGCCTAGCTTACAGCACCCTCAAACTCCTGGGCTCAAGCGATCTTCCTGTCTTGCCCTCCCAAAGTGTTAGATTACAGGAGTGAGTTACTGTGTCTGGCCTGGAAGCAATTTCTAATGGGAAAGAAATACTTTGATTCCAAGACAGATAAGTCAGATCTATTTAACTGTAATGAGTAATTGCCCATAGTCCAGCTTAAGTAAAATTTCATGAATGTGATCTTAATATAGAGCTCACATTAATGAGATTTTAAATGTTTCATTTCTGCATAAGGTTATCTATGTTCTAGTTTCATTTATTTTCCAACAATTTGGTTTTCATAGTGTGGCTCTGTAACCCTCAGAAACAAGAAGACATTATTATAATAATATTCTCATGGAAGACAGTAGCAGGTGTGGAGTCCACAATTAAAGCGAACCCCACTGCAGTGTACAAGATAGATCACAGATGATAGGCAAAGTACATAAACAGGGTGCAAATCAAGTACATTAAACAGTGAACATATCCATAATATTAGTTTAAGACAGTGTTTGTCAAATGCTATTTTCAGACTAGTTTCTGTCATTGAACCTGAGTTACAGAAGACAGACAAAATTATCCACAATCTGCAAGCCAATCTCAGCAAGAAGGAAGCACATTCTCTGTAGGTCCAGGATGAGTAATGGCAACACGGTGCAAACCTATTTGCTTTGTTAAGAGGCCTTTGTCCTTTGTTGGAGGAACTCCTTCATGGACTCAGACTCAAGGCCTTCGTGCTCTAATAGCTCCTGATGCATATTACATTCTATCAAAAAGGTCTATTTTATTTTATTTTTTTCAAATTTTTCTTGTGAAAAATTTCAAACATACAGAAAATATCAGTGAATAATACAACCAAGCCTGTATATCTATCACCCAGATTCAATCATTATTTTGCCATATTTACATTATCTATCTTATATCTGTCATATATGCTTACGTCACCAAACCAACCACCAGAAAGTAAGTAAAGATTTCAGTATGAATCTCCTAAAAACAGCCAGTATAACTACAACACAATTAACACACCTAAGAAAAGACCAATGACTCAATGTCTAATATTCATTCTGTATTCAAATTTGCATGTCTTAAAAATGTGCGTTCTAGCTGTGATTTTTGTTTTCTTTTTAACCGGTAGCCTATTAAGTGAAACTAAATCTTAAGTGGGAGCAATGCTGTGTGGGCCATCTGGCTCAGACACAATGATCCAACTTAACAATGGCTTAAACAAGATTATGTCTGTGTCGCTTAACAGTCTGGAGATGTGCCAATCCAGAGCACTTAGGGTGGCTCTTTCCTCCTCGACACATGGCTTCATCTCAGACTTGAAATATGGCAGCTCCAGCCCCTGCATCATACCACAGAGAAGACACAGGGAGTGCATACTCCAAGGGCATAATCCAGATGTTGCATGAACGATTTTTGTTCACATTCCATTGTACAGAATGTCTATACATAATCCCACTAGCTACAGCAGAAGCTGAAAACAACAGACTTTATTCTTGGCATCCATGTGTTTAGATTTCCCCAGATCTGTGAATCTTGTGTCTAAAGGAACAATGGTTTAGGGGCTACAATTAGCCATCTCTGCCATGAGGTATTCCTGGAAATGACTGAGCTATGACAAACTATATTAAAATTAATTCCTAACACATTGTAATATAACGATAGGCTTAGGCTTATTTATGGTAAGACTATTTTTTCCTATACTACATAAGCTTCATTTTATTAATACCCATTTTGCATTTTTCTAGATTTTCTTTCTCCTTCCTTGGCAGAGTAGAAACTGTCAGTGCTCATTACTGTAACCATGCTTTCTTCCCTTTCTTATTTTTCTTTTTTTATTAAGTTTTTAAAAATAAGCTTTTATTTAAGTATAATATACGTGTAGAAAAGTTCACAAATCATGATTGCACAGCATGATGAAAACAGTAACACATACTTGTAAACACCACTCACATCAAGAAACGGAACATTGCCAGTATTCTGGAAGCACTTTTTGTATACTCTCCAGGTATTACCACTTCCTTCTCCCAGAGGTAACTATAGTACTGTTATCATCTTTGACACCATGGTTCGATTTTGTATGTTTTTGAATGTTATGTACATGGAATCATTCAATATACAATCCTTTTTGTCTGAAAGTTTTTGCTCAATATGAGAGTCACTGATATTATTGCATGTAGCAGTAGTTCCTTTGTTTTCATTGCTTATGGGATTATATGAACATATCATAATTTATTTAGTCATTATATTATTGATAAACAATTGGATTGCTTCTAGTTTTTGGCTATTACCAGTTGCTGTGATCATTATTGTACATGTCTTTTGGTATAAATATGTATATATTTGTTAGGCATATATAGTTTCTAGGAATGGAATTGCTGGATTACAGGGTAATGAGATATGTGCATATTCCTAGTATAGTGTTGAATAGCAGTCATCATATAGAGAATTCTTGTCTTGAAGGTCATGAGAAATATTTCAAAATAAAATAGAAGAGACTATAGTAAGAAATATGAGAATGTACTGCACTTAGAAAAAATAAATATTGTCTTTTGAAACTTTTGCTTCAGTTATATACATACATATACATCAAGTAATGATATAAAACATAATTCTTCCTCTGGTTTTGGTAAAAAATATTTGAAAGCCACTATTCCTACTACTTTTGGTTGCTTAACTATTTTGTCTCTCACCCTAGAAGAAAAGTGCCTTAGTTATTTTTGTGTCTCTGGTCTTTAGCCCTGTGATTCATTGTAGGTACTCAGTAATTATTGAATAAATTGTCTATGATAGAAAATACTTTGCACACTCCCATTACAGCATTTTCTGACTCAGTCATACAGGTTGATTCTCACCCACAAGCCCCAGCTGCTGTCTCAGAGATTAAAGGGGGCATGCCAATACAATTCACACTATTAAGAAGACCACAGGGATAGGGAAAGAGAAAGGATTTCAAAGACCTCCACACTCCCTCATCAAAGAGAGACAGGAAATGTGCCCACTCACATAGCTCACCATCGCCATATCCTACAAATGACTAGCAACTGAGAAAACCACCACACCAAGGATATTTATGACCAAGGCATCCATCCAGAACCTAGATCGCCATCAAAGCCAAAGGTCTTACCCAACATATGCTACAAACACACCTGTATGAGTGAGGGGAGGAGAATAAGCCCTATCTAAACAAAAGAAAATCCAAAAATAAGAGGCAACAGCTGCTCCAGTTGAGAAGGAATCGGTGTACGAACTCCGGAAGTATGAAGAATCAGAGCGAAAGGTCACCAGCAAAAGGGAACACCAACTCTCCAGCAACGGATACCAAACAAAATCAGAATATTGAAATGACTGATAAGGAATTCCAAATAAATAAAAAAGGGAAATCACATTTAGCATAAGGCCATCATTTACGTAATTAAAAATGTATAAATTATACTATATATATTTTATGGATCCATAGATATGTAATTAAAGTATACAAATGAGGACCAGAATGATTTATTTCAATATCAAATCAGAACTGAAAAGACAATCAAAGAGAACTTCAAATTTATGAATTTTTTTGTAATGTGAAGCAATATGACAAAATATTAACATGAATTCATTCAGAATGATTAGTATATGGTTGCTTTTTACATTATATTTTCTGTATTTTAATGTGCTTTTTAAGACAAACTGTGCTTGGTAAAATCAGGCATATGGTGTGTAGATGTTTCTTTAAAATTATCTTATTAGTTAGTCTCTAAACTCCTCTATAGCACATTTGAGAAACAAAGTTAAAAACAAGGCAACTATTTCCAGACAGAAGACAGATTTCTTTCTATCTAAGATTCTTTCTTTTGTAACTCAGCAAACTGGCCTATTTAATGTTGTAGGGAAAAGGGGGCAGGATTGAAGAACCTACAAGTAAAATTGATGAATTTTTGTTTTATTTGTTTTTCTTTGCCTGTTATTGAGTGTGTGCTAATGATAGGAAATAGTCCAATAGTAGGCAAATTAAAAAGATAATTAACAAACCATGTAACTTTCCTTGAAGAATCATGTTACATATTCTTTCAAGGAAATGAACTGGTGATTCACAACTGTTTTATCCAATCAGTCATCAACCAAGCACTCATAAAATCTGTCTCTTTGTGTCCATACTTTGCAGTAGAAATTAAAGAATGATTCTTACAATTCTGGTGTATATCTGTTCATGTTGAAAATTTAATGAATAGAAAATTAAAAAGCTATATAATAATGAGGAGAGGCCGTAAAGGTATCCAAGCAACAATCTTTCTGAATTGTTGTTACAAAACATGCACATAAAGTGACATGTTTTGTGTTGAATAGCAAATGTCATTGAATAACCAAGGTGAGTTGCCACCACTATAGAAATGGGCCTTAAAAATATTTGAAATCAAAAAAAAAAAAATTTGACACCAAATTTCTTAGGAAAATAAGTTGCTCAGGACGAGTAAAATAGTGAAGGTTATCATTAATTGGAGAAAAGCATAAATTTACTTCTTGAGAACCTCAAATTTATCATAAAATACTAAAGATCAAAGTACAAAAATTGTATATATATATGTACACCTATACATCCATATCTATGTCTACATCCATATTTCAAAGAATTTATTGCTGAAAGAACCCTTGAAATTCCAGACCCAAATCTTACTTTCCAGATGAGGAAACTCAGGCATAGATATACGTAGTATGTAATTTTATGAAAACGTAATATATTCAGTAATTTATAAAATTTCCATCATTCCATTTCTGAAAGACACTATTTTTGAGTGCTATTTCCCCAGGACGTGCTAACATAGCAACACAGTGGTTTTCATGCTGTTTTATGGAGAATCCTGTGATTCCGCCGGGGTGTCTTAAAGATTACTGGCAAGGAGGGAAGGAATAAGAAGAATTTGGGATAATTATTAGAGAGCGTTTGGAAAAGATGGATATTTTTTAGCACAGTGTGACTAGTAAGATCAATTTTTCCTGCCTGATGATAAAACAAAATGTACTTTTCAATGAACTTCAAGAATCACATATACTCCTGCTGGCCACATTGTTCTTTTGATTCATTCAACAGGTATTTATCAAGAACTAACTGTGGAAGATACGTGCTAGAGCAAATGTAAGTGAATGGTTTACAATAATTGCTTAAAGAGCTGTCTATTCTTGAGAATAGGAATTTTTTTAATATTTAGCAAATTTTATCAGTTAACCAATCCCTTTTCACTAGTTGTTAACTCACACACACACACACACACACACACACACACACACGCACGCACACTCTCCTTACTCTCCACTGGAATAAGTATCCTCTTGACCTACCTGGGGCTGCATCAGGTCTGGCTGACTGAGACCTGGGCTGTCTACTCAACCTGCTTGCAGCCGCGCCCGTATCGTACGGTTCAACCAGAGGGCTGTGGGGATGCGTAGGGACGAAGGGACTCTGGCACCAAGGGCTGCAGTTGGGGAAAAGGGTGGGTGGGATTTCCTTTTCTCTGTAAAAGAAACAAAGGACCAAACTGAACTCAAAAGCCATTCTATGCAGTGGCATTAGTGCTGAAGGCACCATTCAAGTGAGAGCGTGTTTCAAGAACAAGAGAATGCAGCTTTTCTAGACTTTGCGGACAGAACTTTTATTATAACTTCAGAAGCACTTGCCTACAAATGAGTAACATGTTCTGCATCTCTGCAGACAGCCAGCTCTTGACCCACGATGAATGTCTGGAGGATGCACCCTCCCTCCACCGTAGCGCTGCTGCAGACGTGGGGATAACTTCACCTCTCCACCCCGCTGCGGAAGCCTTGCCTCCAACAGCAGTGCCAGCGAAAAGTCTCAATACTACCTAGTCACGACCGGCAGCCTTCACTGTCCCGCGAGTAGATGCCTGTTCACTCTATGCGTTTATGCTTTTCAGATGAGTCCTATTCCAAATAGTAGTTTTTAAAAATCACTACTGATTTATTTATTCATCACGTATTTAGTTGCCATCCAGTCATTCCCATGTGCTCAGCTACTAATTGTGAGAAGGACTCAGTAAAAATCAACCAAACAAAACAACCTTTACCTCTCAAGAAAAACTTGATTTTGTTCCGGCTGATGTTTTGAGGTATCTTTCTTAGGTTGATCTTCTGTTTCCGTAGTTACTGTAGTCGTAGATGCTGCCCACCGAAACATGTGCCTTCGGAATTTTGGAGTTACTATTGACGATCTGTCAAATTCAATGTCAGTCTCTAATTTCTCCCATGCTTGCTTCCAGTGAATAAGAGTGTACCAGGCAACAGCCTAATGAAAATAATTCATTAATATCAATTGTGCATATTTGAGGTTTACAACATGATGCTATGGGATACGTATAGACAGTAAAATAGTAACTATAGAGCAGCAAATTAAGATATCTATCATCTCACATAATTACTTTTTTGTGTCAAGAGCAGCTAAGAGCTACTTATTTAACAAAAATTCTAAGTGCAATACAATTTCATTAGTCCTCATGTTGTGCATTAGATCTCTAGATCTGTTCATCCTACATATCTGCTATTTTATATCTTTTGACCTATGTCTCCCTGTTTTTTCCTCTGCCCCCCATAATAGCAGTTTTATTCTCTATCTCTGTATATTTGATCTTTTTTTTAAGATTCCATTTAGAAGTGAGATCATGTAAATTTTCTTTTTTTTCCAATTTATTTTTTTTTTTAAACTTCAGAATATTAGGGGGGTACAAACATTTTGGTTACATATATTGCCTTTGCATTGCCCAAGCGAGAGCTACACGCGTGCCCATCCCCCAGACAGTGCGCTCCAATCCCATGAGTTATGAACTTACCCTTCCCCTCCACGCCCCCCCCACCTGCCCGGCACTCGATGAATATTACTTCCACATGAGCACCTGAGTGTTGATCAGTTAGTACCAATTTGGTGGTGAGTACATGTGGTGCTTGTTTTTCCATTCTTGTGATACTTTACTTCGAAGAATGGGCTGTAGCTCCACCCAGGATAATATAAGAGGTGGTGGTTCACCATTGTTTTTTATAGTTGAGTAGTATTCCATGGTATACACATACCACATTTTATTAATCCACTCATGTATTGATGGACACTTGGGTTGTTTCCAAATCTTTGCAATTGTGAATTGTGCTGCTGTAAACATTTGGGTGCAGGTGTCTTTCTTATAGAGTATCATTTGTACTTTTTATAATAGTTTCTGTTAAGGATCATTTAGGTTGTTTTCAGCCTTTTTCTTTGGTAAATTGTGCTGCAATGAAGATTTTTGATTATATAGACCTATATATATGAGATGAATAGAAATTTGTCACACTGCTTTCCAGAATTATACCAGTTTACGCTCCCACTAACAATGTATGTGATTTTTCTTAGTATTTCTGAGGCCATTTTTCTTGAAATTTTCTTCTGTGTTTTTGTAACAGCAAGATTCAAAGAATGTGTTTTATTTTGACTTTATATCAAAAGCACATATATTTGTAAAATGTTTCATACATTTACAAAGTAAAATATAAAACCTTTTCTATCAAAGAAATAGATACTTACAGCTACTATTTGTTGAAAGCCTACTATGTTTTATAAATTTAAGTCACTTAATTTTCACAAACCTGCGAGCAAAGGACTATTCCATTTTTTAGATAAAGAGTCTGGAGAGGAGGGCTCAGCATGATTCATTATCTCACTGGTAAATGGCTACACAACTACATATGATCATAACAAATTATTATAAAAATAAAAATCTATTTTAACATGTTCTTTTGAGAAATATATAATTAAATTCCCTTATGTGTCCAGAACATTCAAACACTTCTTTTAATTAATGATAATGTTCCAAGAACCTTCCTGTGAATGCTAGGGTCCTGGGTAGATATTTTTTAACTTACTGTATAATGAAGTATTCAGCTATTCATTCTGAATATTTGATAGAAAACCAATTAATGCCAAACAGCTTTTGGTAAATGTCTGAACTGAAATGACTTCAGTTGACCCAGGCTTACATTTTAATGAAGGCTAAGGTGTGTCAGAGGATTTTTCTACATACCACGTAGACTTTTTATTTCTGCAAAATTTCCGAATATGTGGCCCTCAGATCACAAGGCTGACTGATCTGTTTTATGTTCCTGTTATATACGTGCTTTATAGTTAATAGATCCAAAGCCACTTCTCCTTCTTCAGAATCAGAATTTTTTAAGAGTGGGGCCTGGGAAACTTCCCTTGAAACATGTTCCCAACCTGATTCTTATAAACCAAAGTGGATTTGGTCTTCTCTTTATCAAAAACAACTGCTTTTTTTTTTTAATGGAGCAGAAATGATTAAAGAGATTAGTATTTTAAAACAATATATAAATAATTCATATTTAAATTCTTTACTGCAGTGGTGTGATTTACTTAAAACTCGGAACATCCTCTAAAATTGATTAATTTAATTTTCTGTCCTTTTGTCTTATCTCATCTTTCTTTTGGCAGGATGTCAGTTGGCCATGAAATGGCCCCAGAACAGGCACAATAAGAAGCCACCAAGAATCTGCATTAATTTTTATTATATAATGCATAGGTAATTATGATTTATATTCAATGGCTTCTGAAAAGACTTGCGTTGGCTTATAGAAGGAAATTAATATAAAATAGGACAAGCACAGTTAAAAATAGAAGGAGACCATTTAAAGGGATTAGAGGCACCTGGGAGACATTAATTCTAACAGCTGGGAAGTGTCCTGATAGCTAAAACCAAAATGGAAACACGTTGGTTTATAAATTTTTCATCTTGGATATAGGAAGCATATACAATTTTCGGAAGAGGCAAACTTTTTCTTACAACTGAGCAGGGGATGAATGTGTGCTAAATAGCGATAGATGCTGCATAACAGAGAAAACAAGGACTGTTTTCCAAAGGCTATAGAAAAACAGTTGTGAAACAAACTATTCTGGTACACTCTCAGGGCATTTTTAAAAATATAGCCATGAAAAACATTTTTATTTGGGCCGACACCTTATAATAATAGTAAATATTTAGTGTTTATCCTGCCCCTGTGTATGTTATTTTACTTAATCTTCACAACAACCCAAGAATGTATGTAATATTGTTCTCCCTGTTTTATAGTTGGAAAATCTTAGGTGTGTGTAAGCAGGCTAAATAATTTATGAGTTCCTCAGGTTAACAAGTGGCATTCTGACTGTAGAGCCTATGTTATTAGACTCTACACACTACATACTTGTCAGATTCTTCTGAGTGCTTTCTGATGATGTGGACTAAAATAATAAGTTACACATATTAGAGAATAAGGATGAATAGAGAATATTTACATTATCACAGTCTCTCTCATTTTCCAGGCCAAGACAAGTGTCATAATCACTTTATGAATGCAGTACCACTAGATTAAGCCCCTAGTGTCTAGTGATTCTGCTTTACTCTTATTTTATTGGTAAAAAGAAACATGTCTACTTATGTGTCTTGCCTGGCAACATACACAGCACAAAATGTGTGTTCAGAATGGATATAAACATCAAGAAGAAAGACAAAGTGGTACTCCTATTCCCAGCTAGACACAGAGCTCACCCTCCTCGGCGTGAATGTGAGTCACAGAATTGCCTGAAGGAAGAATGAATAGGTCCTCCATTCGTAGATCCATGAATCATGTTGAGTAAGGGTATACATAATTGGTTAAAAACCTCAGAGTTCTGCCCTATGTAGCATAGAAGTCAAAGCTTTAACCTGGAAAATCTTAAAGCAGATGTTCCCAGCTGAGTGCCTCATCCATAAAATGACATCAGGCAATGGTCTACATGGATCATCCAATTTTAAGCTGGGCTGCACCCTGATGAGTCTGCCAGAATGACTTATTCCCCTAGTAGCTAAAAAAATGACCTATTGAGATTGTTTTTGTATCCTTATTAAACAATGATTCATGTTTTTAAATAGAACAGTATAATTTGGGGTCCAGAAGTTTCCTTCCCCTGCTGTTAGTAACTTGGAGCAGTGCAACTCCTTATGAACTCTCTGCTGCAGGGATGATAACATCTGCATATAAGAATATTCTTCCTATAAAAATGGTAATGGTAAATCTTGAACTTGAAAATGGGACAGATGGTTTGAGTATTATCATGGCATCACATAAAACATAAAGAAAATGCCAGAGCCCTTGACTGTATTCAAGTCAACATGTTTGGGAGCATCTTAGAAGGTCTTATTTTCCATGCAGTCACCAGACTCTTTCATCCATTTAATTGACAAGAGCTGTTTTTCAGAACAATGAAAAATGCTTGTTGTGCTAGATGTCGTCCATCTATCCCTCCCAGATCCACCTTCCACCTCCCGTATGCCCCAGGAGACCCATATGAACTGTATCTCTTGCCTTCTGGCTTTTGGATGGTTTTGGCTAATGGGAGGCCACGGCAGGATATTGGACAGTAGAAAGAAGAAAGATCAGGATATTATTCCCTGGCTTCCTCCCTGCTAGATCGCCAGATGTTGTCCAGGAGTCCTCCTACCTGTAGGCCACAGCCCCTAACAATACCCTGTCTGTGCAGCCACCCTCTCTGGGGTCTGGAAACCTCCTCTCCCCACCTTTCAAGCCTAAGTATGGTGATGGTCCCCATTGTCACCAGCCGCACCATGCTGCATCGTGCGTGTTGGCTTCCTCATAGCCTGCTCACTGTCAGACTCCCCTCCATTTACCACGCTGAACTGTACCGTCTCTATACTGCTAGGAGGCTGATTGATACATAGCTACAAAATCATTGTAAATGAAGCAAAAGAAGGAAAATGTCTTTGGAACTTTTAAACTGCTTTGTATTACATTTACATATGATAAGACCTGGTGTGGAACATTTGTATAGAAGATATTAGGGTAAAATTTATTAGCATGCCATGGAATGCAAATCTGTTATTCTGTCTAAAAGTCAAAACTGTATACTCTCTGACTCTGATCTCTGGGAATGCACATATGTGTTTTTGGCTTCCAGAAGCAAAACACTCTAAGTAACACCATCCAATATAGAATGTGGAGTCACATATATAACTTAATGTTTTCGGTAACCACATTTAAAGAAGCAAAATTATTTTTAGTAATATATTTTCTGGCCAGGTGCAGTGGCTCACACTTGTAATCCTAGCACTCTGGGAGGCCGAGGTGGGTGGATCATTTGAGCTCAGGAGTTCGAGACCAGCCTGAGCAAGAGCGAGATCTCGTCTCTACTAAAAATAGAAAGAAAGTAGCTGGACAACTAAAAATATATAGAGAAAAATTTAGCCGGGCATGGTGGTGCATGCCTGTAGTCCCAGCTACTCGGGAGGCTGAGACAGGAGAGTTGCTTGAGCCCAGGAGTTTGAGGTTGCTGTGAGCTAGGCTGATGCCACAGCACTCTAGCCCGGTCAACAGAGTGAGACCCTGTCTTGAAAAAAAAAAAAAATTAATAATAATAATATATTTTCTTTAATCTAATATTATTTCAATATGTAATCAATATAAAAAATATTAACAGGACATTTTATTATTTTTTTCCATACTAAGTCTTTGAAATCCATATGTGTTTTACAGTTACAACATATCCCAATCCAAACTAGCCACATGTCAAGGGGTCACATATGGTAAGTGGCTACTTTATTGGACAGTGTAGCTCTAAGATTTATGATATTAGCATTCAGCATAAAGGATCTCTCTCTCTTTCATAAAAATGTATGCACACACACAAATGCATATATGTTGATATATATATACACACACAGACAGAGAGCAACTCTTACAGAATTACATTATAAGGTAGTCCTCCGTCAGGGTAAATAAACCTAAAGGCCTATCTGCAAATCTAAATAAATCTTTTTTCTGCCACAGTTAATGCCTGCATGCATTAATTGCAGTGCCTGGGGCACAGTAAAACTTCACATATATTATTTTTATTGTTGGTTGTTGAAAACCTGAGGTCATCTAGGTAAGTATTACTCAGATGAGGAAACTGAGTCACGGAACGAATAAGCAGTTCTCCCAGAGTTACAGAGCTCTTAAGCAACAGATCATGGACTCAAACACAGTTCTTCTGACTCTAAAACCAAAACTAAAACACTAGAAGGCAGGCATATAACCCTTACAGGTCTGACTAATGGTAGATAGGTTTGACTTGTAGGGGTTGATAGTGGCATGGAAATTCAGATCTGATATGTACTTGCCTTTGCCCTAGACAGCATCATCGGGAGTTAGTACCCTATGGTGTAAATTGCAGGACTGCAAAGACTTGGCCTTTTAGCAGAGCTGCCACATGTGGTTGTGACAGTTGAGCACTACACGAGTGCTTTTCATATCACAGTTCATGTGGAAGATGCTCCCTTGAATTGTGCAGTGTACCACTTGTGCAGCCGTAGGTAGCAGCCCTGAATTCAGGTTCATTTGTGCCAGAAACTAAGTTTAGACAAACTGTTAAACTTTCCCATCTTTTTCTCAAGCACCAGTGAAGAATGTTTGCTGATGCCATCGCAGAGGCCCTATCTCATCTTGTGATTCCAATGATGGAGCACATCTTTCTCTACGAGCATTGCTACAGCATTCTTCATTTTTGTTACCCCTGCTTTGGCAATACACATTAAGAGGCTATATAAAATATATTGCTTTCCAACTTCATGCCTTAGTAGCGCTACTTTTGCTTACTGTCGTAGTTAAGTACATATCTTATTAAACCATTTCTATTTAATTTCATTGATTCTAGTGGAAGACATTCATAAAACAAGGTAGTTTTAATGTTTCTATATGTTATTGTCAGAGATTATGACATTTTCGAAAGTGTTGCATTGCAAACATCATTTAACCTCCTAACTAAAATATATCATTAGTGCATTAAATATTATGAATGCTGTTAGTGGCATCAAGCATATGGAAGGGCTGTATTCATCACGGAGCAATAACACAGTAGCTGTCTAGACACTACATACTTTATTGAAGTGATTCTGTTTGCTGACTTCAGGAAAGATAGCTGTATTTAATTTCTTCCAGTCTATAATTTTTATCATCTTTCCATATTAGGATTTGTGGCTTCATGGGTAAGGTGTTCTGGTGCTATGTAAAAATATTCATAATCATTTATATTTAATATTTCCTAATCTTATCCATTTGTGGATTTTAATTAACATTGATTTTTTTATGGTTGATAATGTTCTTTAATTGAGCAGTAAAGGAACCGGCCATATTCAGCTAGTACCTGACAGGTTTATAATAGAGAAAATTTAAATTTTTGCTGAAAATGCCTCAATTAAAATGGTTTTCCTCGGAGTATATAAAATCTTAGTTAAATTGGTAATTAGAAATGCAGCTATGCCACATTTGGTTTAAAGTACCTGTTGGGTAGGGTGAAGGGACTTCAAGGCAAAGAATATTTGCTGAAAATGAGAAAGTTAATCCTGTTGGACATAAAAAAATAGTCCAGGTTATTCTATCGTGATCTTGAAGCTTGTGATTAAACAAGGTCCATTGTCAGGTAAGTGAAAAATTCTGGAAAAAGACATGGGAATCCATTAGCTTTCTGGAAAATATCTACTTCTCAGCCACCTGAAACATGCATAGTTCATGTCAGAGATGCTCGAGTCTATTATTAAATACCCGTTCTTCCCTAGACATAACATTTTCACTTGCTTTATTTATTCATAATATTGTTCAGCACCTTTTGTGAGTTGAATCGTGTCTCCCCAAAAAAGATACGTTGAAGCCTAACTCAGTATCTCTAAATGTGACCTTATTTGGAAATAGGATCATTGCAGGTGTAATTAGTTAAGATGAGGCCATACTGGAGTGGAGTGGGCCCCTAATTCATTGTGACTAGTGTCCTTATAAGAAGACGTCCACGTAAAGACAGAGGAACTATGCCACATGATAATGAAGGCAGATACGGGAGTGATGCCGAGTCAGTGAATGCCCAAGTTACCAGCAAGCTCCCCGAAGAGCTAGGAAGAGGCAAGGAAGGATCCCCCCACCAGTTTCAGCGGGAGCATGGCCCTGCCAACAGCTGGATTCTAAACTTCCAGCCTTCAGAATGGTGAGACAGTATATTTTTATTGTTTTAAGCCAACTCCATTTGTGGTACTTTACTGTGGCAGCCCTAGAAAACTAATATACCACCCAGTAAGTGCCAGATCTTGACTAAGAGTTCATTTCCCTCACGAGGCTCACATCATACTGGAAAATACTGTGCTGTGATAAACAGTCTACTAACAAAGACCTTCTGGGGAAACGACACCTAAGTTGAGACTTGAGGGGTTAATGGTAGTTAGCCAAGTGGGAGGAGTAAAGAAGGAAGCCTGAGAAGCAGAAATAGCGTGCCCTCTGCAACAGAGAGAAAGGAATTCCATCTGACGGAAGGGCAGAGTGTGCCACTGGCAATGGAGAGAAAGCCAGGACTCAGATCCTTCTAGACCACACTGGCCATAGGAAAGAGTCTGGATTCATCTTGAAGGCAGTGGGGAGCCACTGAGCAGGGGGGTGGCAGGATTTGAGGAGTGTGTAAGAAAGAAGAGTCTCCCTAAGGTTGAGATGCTGTTTTTCTCCTCCACTCCAAAGCATTCCCATTTGCATTTCTGGCCAAACCTGGAAACAAGTGGAGAACCCAGGGAAACTCAGTACAGGAAACTTGTCTGTAGCATCCACATTGGAGGCAGATGTTGAATCTACAAGAATATTGGTGAGAAGCCTGGGCCGTGGAGCCAGGCGCCATCACTCACTAGCTGTGTGAACTTGGACATGTCATCTAATGTCATTGTACCTCAGTTTTCTTATCTCCACAGAGGAAAATAAAAGTACCTCCTCCGAGGATTGCTATGAGAGTCAGGCTAGGACTTAATTCTTGCAAAGAACTTAAAGGAGTACTAGCACTTAGTAGAATCCAATTAAATGTGAGCTACTGTTATTGTTGCAGAACATTTACACCACCCATTCAGCCCTGGGGGAACTCACAATTCATTACACATAGGCTTGTATGTTTCCCTCTAAGTGGGAAAATTGTCTGAATTCAGGTTGTGCAAATAAAATAGAAAGAGGAGGAGTTTAGGAAGACTTCTGAAAGAAAAACTAGGTGATTGATTTAATGTATGGAAATATAGATAAGGAAGACATAAAAAGTGCTAGAGTTTAAAAGGAAACAATAATTTTTTTTTTTTGGAGGGAGTGGGAGAAATTTTAACCAGTAATTTTTAAAAAAGTGTTAGTAGAATAGGCTGTTGTTGGATGGAAATGAACAAAGAAAGATATTCTCCACAACAGACAGTGTGCACAAATGCAAGCAGGCCTGGCATGTTTAGTCATGGTCATTAAACTAGCAAAATAGAAAGAAACTGAGTGTATTTAGCCAGGAGAGAAGAGGCTGATTTATGGTGGTGGGCCAACATGAATATATTATAAATAACTCAAATCTTAGCATTTCTGGTATAGAAATGCCTGTATGGTTGTGTGTATGTGTGTGTGTGTGTGTGTATACTTGCCTGCACATACCTATTTGTTCATAAGACCACCTGGTCATATAAAAAATAGATTTCTGTATATCAAGGGAGGGTTTCAAAAGGCAGACTTAGGCTAAATGGAGAACCCATTTCTCATCTAATCTATTTTACTGTAAAAGCCTCCTACCTTATAATGTAATAGTTATGCAAAAAAATTCAATTGGGTAGAGCAAGAACAGAAACCTCAGTGTTTAGAAAGTCAAGCTTATAGACCATATACTTGTGTCGAAAATTTTCTATGAGGTAGGTAGGCTAATTTATCATATTGACTAAATGCGAGAGAGAATGTATTTTATGGAGAACAGCATCATACCTAGGATTGATGGAGTACATTTCTCCTATCAGTTTCTTGATTTTTGGCACTTTCAATAAACAAATAGATTCAAAGGGTAATATAACCCATTTAATAAATTGTCACATTTATTCCAACAAAAATATATCTATATTTGTCCCATTTTCATTTCATTTTACACTCTGCATCAGCACTGTTGCCCTAATTGCTTTCTGATTTGTATACATTTTTGCACTTAAGAAATTTAAACTAAGAAACCGTTTTCCAGGGCTAAGTACCAAAGGGTGGGAGTTTTGCTAGACTAATGGATCCATGTGTCATCCAGCATCATGTGTAATGCATTTCTGAAGTACAAAATTGCACTCTTGTTCTTTGTTTATTCTGGATTTCAGATAAAACTTATAAAGAAAACAAGTAGTATGAATTTGTGCTTCTTGCTTAGCCATAGAAACACAGGCAAATGTATATTCAGAGATATACTGATAGTGGTGTTTCCATGGCAACAAGCAGGATATCATAATATTTAGACCCATATATTATGTTTTAGTTTATTTTAGGGTATGGTGATAAAATGACAAAATATATGACTTTATTTTCTTAAGTAACTTTATATTAGGTTGTTGTTTCTTTCTGGGTTAAATGTTTTTAAAGGCTTGCTTCATGAAAATTAACAAGAAGTCATATTAAAAATGTAATTTTAATTATTCCAAGTTGTAAATTATGTACATTTGCTTGTTTGTGAAATTTTGAAATTGAGATACATGACATTGTAAGTCTTATCCAGTGTCAAGGTTGGGAGATACACAACTGTCCCCTGGTATCCATGGGGATTAGTTTCAGGAGCTCCTGCTGATACCAAAATCCACAGATGATCATGTCCCTGATATAACATGGTATAGTATTTACATGTCACCTAGGCACATACTCCTGTATACTTTAAATCATCTCTACATTATTTATAACACCTAATAGTCTATCTATGGCCCTGTGAAGCTTGCATTCTAGTAAGGAAGGTGGGCACTAAATAAATATACCATACAATATTATATAGTGACTTTGAAGAAACATAAAGCTGCATAACGTCATAGAAAGTGGTAACTAATGGGAGCCCATCATACCCAAATATGATGTTGTCATTTACACTATTGCATTGATAGCTCTATTGCATTGGTAGTTGCCTTGGATCTTTATATCAAATCCTGAGGGGTTCCTGGGGAAATGTTATTCCTAGTTGTTGAGAAAGGGGAAACCAAGGCACCACATGGTTATGGAACCAGTTGGCTAAGTTTGGGAGGGCAAAACACCTGTCTCTTTCTCTTAGCCTTGTAGGCAGTTAATAAAATTTGTTGAATAACTGAATCAATCAGTGAAAAAATAAACATACATAAATATGATTTTCAAATTGGACACATTATCTATTTTAGCTTCCTTAAATGACATTTCTAAAGATTGAAAAGGAGTCAGAAACTTAAATTTTAATTTGGTTGTAATGTTCCTCCTTTTTGTCTATCTTAGAAATCAGAGGATGTGCCATCAGCCTGACTCTGACACTTAACCAGCAGTTAATTTTAGGCAAAATCTAATCTCTCTTGGCCTTGCTTTGCTCATGTAAAAATTTGGAATAACAACCATCTGTATTGCCTATCTCACAGATTTTTTTGAGGACCATATGAGAGAAAATATATGTAATTTTAGATGATTGTACACATTTAAGTCATTTTTTTATTTGCAAAAGGTATATTTAATGAAAGACTGGTATCCAAAACACAAAAAGAACTGTTTAAAACTCAACAATAAGAAAACAACCCTATTAAAAACTGGGCCAAAGACCTTAACAGATACCTCAACAAAGAAGATATACAGATGGCAAAAAAATACATGAAAAGATGCTTTACATCATTTGTTACTAGGGAAATACAAATCAAAACAACAATAAGATACCAGTACACGCCTATTATAATGGCCAAAATCCAGAATACTGACAACACTAAATGTTGGTGAGGATGTGGAGCAACAGGAACTCTCATTCACTGCTGAAATGAATACAAAATGCAAAACGGTATAGCCACTTTGGAATACAGTTTGGTGATTTCTTACAAAACTAAACATAGTCTTACCATGGGATCCAGCAGTTACACACCTTGGTATTTACCTAAATGAATCGAAAACTTATGTCCACACAAAACCTGCACATAGATGTTTATTGCAGCTTTATTCATGATTGGAAATATTTCGAAGCAACCAAGATGGATAAATAAACTGTGGAATATGCAGACAATGAAATCTTATTCAGTGCTAAAAAGTAATGAGCTATCAAGCCATGAAAAGACAAGGAGGAAAGTTACATGCCTATTATGAAGTGAAAGAAGCCGATCTGAAAAGCCTGCACACTGTAAGATTCCAACTATAGGACATTCTGGAAAAGGCAAAACTATGGAGACAGTAAAAAGATTAGTTGGGGGGTGGGGAGGGAGG
>CAUYSK010099603.1:0-30511 GCA_963575035.1 Avahi laniger
GACTTACTCTGACCTACTGAATCAGAATCTCAGTAAAACACATGTTTTACCAAGCCCCTCTCTTAAACATACGCATGGATGTTGAAGAGCTGTAGTCTAGTGCTGTATGCCTACTCCTCACAGCTATTTTTCCCCTGAAACAAATTTAACAGCCAAGACTGTAATACCCTAATTAACACTGCTGCTCACCTGGTGACTATAACTCATTGTGTACAAAAGTGCCTGAGAAGAATTAAAAAGCTGCTTTGATTTGTTTTCTTTTGTTTTACTAGCAGCATCAGCCCCTCTTTTTAGTGATTGAAATGATGCAATTTCTTCTCTATCGGTTACAGCTGACTATTCCCAATCATATGGAGTTTCCTGTTCTTATATATCATTGACCCTTTTGTAATGTTTGTGATAGTTACTCTTATTGTTTATATATGTTTCTCCTCTGTACTTAGATCTTATGAAAACGGCTAATAATAAATAATGATGAACAATAAAAATGTGGTTATTTTTCCTTGCCCTTTTTTTTCTGTTTTAACCTCGGTACCGTTTCTTTGTACCAGCTACTCTGTCCGCTGTGTATGGAGCTCAGTGAATGCACAGTGCAATCGCTACACTTTCCTCATGCACACCATTTAGCTTTCTATCTAGCTGGTATTAAGAAAGATGAAGGGAAGGGAGACTGAAATAGTAAAGACAATCGTATCTCATAGTTGCAAATGCGGAAGTCAGGATCACTCATTTCACGATTAGAAGGAAAATATCAAAATCCTATGTCTTTACATTGTTCATTCAGGAAAAATATTGAATTTAATTACCATATATTAGACTAAATAAAATGCTATGCACTCTTTAGAGATCTTATGAAATAGTTCATTCAGTACAAAAGAACTCTTTTATCATTGCCATTTGAGAGTTAAATGATTACGGTTAATAAAAGAGGAAAAATAAAAGATAGCATTTCTTATTTCTCATGGAGACATGTTCATTAACTAAAATTAAGATTCTACTAGGAAGTGTATATTTCAAATTTCTCTTTATACATAAAATACAAGTGAATTCTCTTTCAGCTTTTTTCCTGTAATTACTTGAATTTTATTGTACATGTCCTTTTTTTTGACAGCCATGTTTCTTGAGTTCAATAAATGTTATCAAGCATTCTTTGACTGTTCCTATTACATCAACCTTAATTAGCTTTTGATTACTGTTAATTTCACAGCATTTTCCCTTTAATAAGTTGCATCGAAATGCTTTCATTTCTGTTGCAGCAAGTTTAATTAGTTTTTAAGCCGTGTTTCTGTTTTTTCTTCCATTTTTAGGGAAGAAAATGACAACATCCACTTTCTTTGTTTCTATGAGGATATCCATGACTTACAACTTGGTGCTTGTTCACCAGAATCCCTCACCTAGGACTTACAATACTAAATTGTGGTTACTTACAGTCTTTTTATTTGCATCAGGAATATTCTCATGAATTCACATATTTATAATTCTAATTATGTAAAAATATGAAATAATTTTATTTTCAATTTTTCAAAGTGCTAAATGATTTTTTTAGAACAATTAGGATTCTAATTGGTCCATCGATTCAATTAAATGGATTAACACTCCATGAATTCAATTATTAATATATGACACAAAAAAAATCTGTATTCTCTTTTCAGAAATCTATGCATTTTGTCTTAGTGAACCAAAGTGTTATTTGCAATATCCCTTAGGATAAAATGCTGCCCAAGCTATTTTTTGAACATATATGGTAATGAGTTATGATTTTTAACATGAGAGATATACTTATTGCTTTTTAGTTATATATGCACAATTATAATAATTATAATATAAAAAACATTAACTCTTTGGTATTTATTCATGTGACTTAAGTTACGAACTAGGCATATATAGGAATTTAAAACTTTGCCACCAAAAGAGCAAAAACTAAGCTCAAAGCAACTGCATACAGTATATATTACTATTGAATAACCATCATTCAAGTGGTTCATTCAATGATTCTAAATTGGTTTATAATATTCAATATTATAATTTATATTGTAATGTAATAGTTGAAATAATAATATAATAATCAATATTACAGAATGATTAGAGTTTAGTGGAAGAAAAGTACATGCTCGATTAGAGAATTGATTTTATTCAATATTAAGGTATAATCACTTGGTAACACCAACCTCTTCAGAGAGAAAGTTGACAATTGCAAAACTTAAAATTGAGCATTACAGGTAATGATGTCCATTAGGCACATATTTAAAAGCATTTTCCAGTACCAGGCTAGAATTATACATGAGGAGAGAAAGAAGTGTGACAGAAAAGAGATACAGAGAAGAGAAGGGGCCACAAGTCCAGTGCCTTATGAGTTTACTGTACCTTGTTTAAAAAACGTGAACCCTGGCATTTGAAGGAGATTAAAGTTTATCCAGGCCTGTCATTTTTCTGATGTTACCTTCATTTCCTTATTATTCTTCCAAATGCTCAATTAAAATTTGTTTGACTATTCCTGTTAGAGGAAACTTTCTAACTTCAAAGGCTAGCTAGTACTGAAATACAGGTTTCAAGCTAAAGTCTGTCAACTTGCTGCTTTCACCTTGGGTTCTAATTCTACTCAATCAATCCATATTGGTGGCAGGCAGCTGACGCTAGGGGGAGAATGTCCCCAATGTTGCCAGCACACTTAATTAAGATTCAGAATAACATGATATTTATTTAAATTAATAGACTTTATTCATAACTATACAGTAATAAAGATACTATATAGAAATAGAGAGACATGCATGTAAAATTTTTCTTTGTTTAATATTTAGACAGATAATCACAAAGTCTATCACAACTTTCCTTGACTTTCAAATGACTATGATCTGTCTAATTTCATTGATATACCTTTATTAAGAATCTCTTATTGTCAGAAAATTTTCAGGGTATGTGGTTTGTAAAATCATAGTTTCTGTCTTGTAGTGAATTTTAATTCATGTTTATTCTCTGTAATAAACCCCTTTATCACACACATATTATTAGTATGTTATGTCTTCTGTAATTTTTAAAAAAATGTAATTGCTTTAATGCGTATATTTTCCAATCCTGCAGCTGCTACAGAGGTTAAAAATATCTATGAAGAAAACATTCACGGTGAACCCTCATGATTAGTTCCTCTGCGTATTGCTCTAGAGAAAAACAAATTAGCACTAGAAGGAAAATCTGTTCTGGGAAGTCCTGCACTGCTGGTGTAATGACCTATCCACACAAGAGGATTGAATAGAATAGATCCATTGTGACTTCCCAAATGGCCGTGGCTGGCAGCCTCTAGAGATGAAGAACAACAGCTGAAGTGATAGAGAAAATAAAATGTTTTGCTTGAATGCAAGTTATATTTGCCTGCTTTCCTCAACCCTCTTTCAAAAAATGTTACTGTTTTAGACCAGGACACCTGCTATTTTTTTGTCAAAGCTTCGTGGTAAAACTAGACTTGGATCAATGAGTTCTATCTTTTTGAGTCAACTAATTTCCTGTTCATGGTCACTTAAATTCATCTCAAATCTAAATTTTTTTCGGAGAGCCATCCTGCAGATGAGGCACCATCACATGTCTTCTTGGCAAGATTAGGAAGCAGGGAAGCCATGTCTCCCTTCCTTCAGGGCCACTGAGGAACTGAGGACAAAAAGAGTATGTCTCACATGTTTTAATCCAAATTCTCTTCTGTTCATTGAACTCAACCTTGTATCTTTCTTTAGTTATCATGATTTTGCCCTTGCTATTAACTTCTTGTAGGAGGCGAGACTATGACTCACAAATGATTACAGATTAATTAATTAGATATCAGATTCATAAATTAGATATTGTACACAAAATTATTAAGCAGCAATTTCTATATATATATTAGATAGCAGATTAAAACTATAAAAAAGATATATGATTGTGAGCATGTATTCATATAACAGCCAGTAACAGGTGCTATCTGTATAAGCAAAACATAAATGGATAATTTTAATTATATACTAGTATATCTAATGTATATTTGCAAAGGAAATAAGAAAAGAAAACCATATGACCATGATTAAGTGTTCAGCATTGTCATGGCTTTGGAAGCTGCCCTGGTGTTTAGATACACAAGAAGCATCGTTTGAAAAATGCATGTTGTAAAACATGAAATAATAACTAAAACTCTTTCTGTTCCGAGATTATATTTAGAACCCAAGTATGAAACTTGAAGATCTTCTATTTTGTTTAGATAATGTGTTTTGTTTTCTTAGCTGGCTTTAAGGGCATGGGAATCAATAACAGAAACATGGCCTTTTACCCCTCAAATGAGTGATATACCTTTATCTCTTAGCATATGGCTTGCCTTCCTCTCTTTCCTTCTTTCTTTCTTTCTTTCTTTCTTTTTTCTTTTTTTCTTTCTCTTTCTTTCTTCTTTAGTGATACTTCACAACAAGATACATGATAATTCTTTACATTTTATCATGAAGCAAAATGTTATTTATCCATTTAAAAATTTAGTACTATATTGTTTTATTTACAATAAGATTTATCTGAGTGTGGTGGCTCATGCCTGTAATCCCAGTGCTTTGGGAGGCTGAGGCAGGAGGATGGCTTGAGGCCAGGAGTTTGAGACACCATCTCTACAAAAATTAAAAATATTAGCCAGATGCAGTGGTGCATACATGTAGTCCCAGGTACTTGGGAGGCTGAGGTACGTGGATTACTTGAGCCTGGGAATTCAAGGCTGCACTGAACTATGATTGTACCACTGCACTCCAGCCTGGGCAACAGAGCGAGATCCTGTCTCTTAAAACATAATAATACAAATGTTTCTCTTCAAATAAATATTTATATAAGGGTTTCTGTTCATTCTGTAAATATTATCTTTATTTTTAAAAATAATAATCAATTTGACTTTCTCTCATCAGTTTTATTAAGTGTGGGTAAACATCTTCATAGAATTAAGGGGGAAAAGTACTAACTAACTATAGGTAGGATTATCTCTAATAGATGTTTAAGCTGGCTCTTCTTCCAAGCCCAGTAGTGCATTTGAAGATCACCTTAATGCTCCTGGTAAACAACAGAAGTTAAAACTCCAGGAGTAACTCTAATGCAAGTGTGCTCCGTGATGTTCCAAATATTCGACTTCAGCAAGAATTTCCATTATAAATCTTCCCAGAAAATGGTGCAGTTTTATGTGTGTGTGTATGAGTGTAGGGGATCATTTAATAAAAAATGAACCTAATAGTTTGAGTTTAGGTATTACTGGTACCCAAGGAGTGCAGGGTGTTTAATAAATTCTGGTTCTGCAGACAGACCCTTTGGGGCCAATCTCAGCACCACCTCTTCACAGTCGCATATCACTGGCCAAATTAGTGAGGCTTTCTAAGTTTTAGTTTTCTCATCTATCCAATGCACGTAATCACTTTTAATAATAATCCTCATAGAGTTCTTGAGAGGAATATATGAGATAATCAAGTTATCAGAAATTTCTGAGCTCCAGAGATTTTTTTCTGTATAATAGAATAATAGACAATTAGAGAAGATCACTTAATTTGCCACCCTGAAGAACAGGTTGTGACTTGATAAGCTGAATTTAGAGTTCTCTATGTTTTTATGTTCTTTGGCAAATTATAGCTGTCATATTTCCTTCTTTGGCTCTTTTGAAATAAAGAGAAAGACCTTTTACTTTATTATTTATTTTAATTTTTTTTCTTTTTAGTCCAGGCTGGAATGCAGTGGTGGGATCATATCTCACTGCAGCCTCAAACTCCTAGGCTTAAGCCATCCTCCTGCCTCAGCCCCCTAAGCAGCTGGAACTACAGGCATGCGCCACCATGTCCCACTATTTTTTTTTTTTAATTTTTGTAGAGATGGGGTCCTTCTATATTGCCCAGGCTGACCTCAAACTCCTGGTCTTAAGTGATCTTCCTGCCAGCGCCTCCCAAAGTGCTGGGATTACAGGTATAAGCCACTGTGCCAGGACACATTTTATTTTTTTAAAAAGAATAGAACCCTTGAAAAACATAGAAGTCATATTTTTTGCTTTAGCCTAAGAGAATTGATACAGCCACAATATATACTTCTAAAATGAGGAAAGAAAGAAATTAAAATGAAAGTAATGCATTAAAAAAATGCGACTTTCTGTTTAGTTATACTTGAAACAATTTAAGTGCAAAACTTTCTGAACTAAATATTCAGTTCATCAATGACTAAACTCAGCATTTGTTTTTCATATATTGCTATATATAAAATAAGCATAGCTGAAAAACAAACCTAAAATACATACTTTTGATTCTGAATCTAGTGTTCCAATCATTTCTCACATTACTATATTAATAAAACAAATATGTATACTATATGCAATCAGTGTATACACACATACACATGCACACACACACACACAAACACACACATACTGAGTTCGGGGCTCTCAGATGGTCCTAGTTAATCAGCTTTCCCAGGGACAACTTCTTCCTTTTGCTATGATTCCCATCAAAGATGAGTTTTAGGCAACATCTGATGTTCAAGCAGTTTATTCTAGCAGCGCTTTTACAAGACGGACAGCAGGAGCAAGCCTGTGGCATGGGCCAGATACAGTCTGGGGTCAGATGACCAACTAACTGGGAAAATCTCCCTCTGAGACTATTTTTGGGATTTAGGGGTTCTTCACCCATTCCTACACTTGTATTGAGTCAGGGTCAGTTATGTGGTGTTTCTTTTTTCTTGTAAGTATAAGCTTTGTTTTAAGATTCATGAAAGTTGCATCTGTGCTGGGGTAGCCTTGGCTCTCAGAACAACCAGAGCTTTTAGGTCCCATTGTCATAAAGACCAGGTACTACCTGGGTCAGAGTTGGAAATCCCCAGGCCAGGTTACATCATACTGCTAAGTGACAATACACTGTAGGCCCTGTGAGATGTTTGAGTGAGCCTAGTGATTATCATTAATCTTATATTCAGAATATGTCACTTGCAGGATGCTACAAGACTATGTGTAATAACAGGTGGTAAAACAAATCTTAAGGAACAGCATAACTTTTTAAATGATGCTCAGGCATCTGGGTGGGATATCTGAGGTTCTTTAGGAATGCCTTAGTGGCAGTGGTTCTGAGACTTGGCACTGTATTGGAATCAGGCTTTACTGGTGGCACTGGACTCACACTCTTAGGGCTATAGAGCTGGGGTCCTAGCGTGAGTAGGGATTGGACTGCCTGGGCTATACTAGGAAACATTTTTATATTTTAAACAACTATTTCTTCAGGAATATTTTTTAAGATTTAATAATAAAGTCCACTATCACACAAATTAACATTTACCAATGTTAATTTGGAAAATGTTTCTGGGTCACTGGACAGAGGAGAGTTCCAGGTGAAAGAAAGAAATCACAAAGCTAACCTTCCTGTGGAAGAGAGTCAGGAGTACAACAAAGAAAATTAAATTCTGAAATGTTACTATTACTCCTAGTTATTTTATGTGAGGTGTCAAATTTCAGTATACGTGGGGTCATAAAAGGTTTTTAATAATTGAGATATTAATGCATTTTTAGTGAAAAAAATGACTCTTTAGAATTTTTCCTAGCCTTGCATTTAAGAATTCTATTTCTAAATACTTAATTTAGTAAAGTCAACATTCATTTATTTACTTAATCATTCAATCAGTACATCACGAGTAGCCACTGTACGTTCTAGGATGATGAGCAACAGAGCCTTAAAGGAACACTAGGGAACAAGTGGATTTTTTGTTGCTTTAATTTCTTTATGCCAATTTGTAACTATCCAAGATAGAGATATTCAGAATATATGGATTTAAAATTTCAAGAGACAGGATATTCAGGGAAGACTTTGCCAAACATACTGAGTTTTAAGGGTATATAAATACTTACAATTAAGCAAAGATTAACATATATCTCAAAATTATGCACTTATATTTCCCTTTGGCCATTATCAATTCAGTGAGTATGACAACAAGTATAGCACCCCACCAAAATGAGTTTAGGGTTAAGATGAGATCTGCTTGGTTGATAGAACTGCTCAATTTTGTTACCAGGACCCTATGAATTGGAATAATATTTGCAAGTCACAGTGTATTCCATGCCAGCACCATGATCTTCAAGAGACCTCCTGATGTAATTTAGGGAAAATAAAACAGTAACAGTAATGGTGTTGATATTAACAGTGTGTCAGACTGTTAATAACTTCCACTGTGGCATACTAATTTACACAGTATAGGATTTGTTAGCATAGTATCACCAACAAAATTTAGAACACTTTAAGAGGCTTTTTAAATCCTCTTAAATAGCAAAATAAAACAAAAGCGATGTACGATCAGTGATATGTTTTCCATGAATTTGGTATCTACATGAATCTCAAAAAATCAAACATTTTCACTGTAGTGATTTAGGTAAGATTTGCTGAAATAGCATAAGAAATCACCTACACAGTGATTAGTATGAGGTAGGCTTTCAGAAAAATAAAGTCATCAGAATTTAAGATTTAAATTTTCAAAGTACTTTCTTTGGGAAATGTTAATTTGTATGATAGTGGATTTTATTATTGAATCTTAAAAAATATTCTTGGAGAAATAATAGTTTAAAATATAAAAGCATTTCCAGTCATTTTTTTTTAATGAGTTACAAATTTCTTTTAGAGTACCTATTGATATACTAGAAACTGTCAAATTGTTCTCGGAAAACAGTTGAAGAGTTGGTCAAACAAGTATGTGGGTATGAGCTTCTGTCATATTATTGACATTAATAAAAGTCAGAATCCATCAAAAGAACTATAAATGAATAAACAATTATATTTTAATTGTTTTAGGGCTATAACTCTGGAGAAGGTAAAGTTTAAATTATTTATTGTGTGCTATTCAGACATGTAAGCATGCTTTTTTAAATTTTCTTGGCTAAACCAGTTCTATCTTCCTATTTTTTTTCTATTCTCATATCAGGATACCTTATCATACTTAACTGAATTATTAATAGTTATTTGATAAAAGTCAAGATAAACACATAACTGCTACCTTATTAATTTTCTGCCTGGATTCAATAGATTTATTTTTCATTCAATAGTTAATTTCCTTTTTATACCCCTGAAAAAAAAATTTTGACAAAATGGTGATTGTTTTTCCTATGAAACTTTTTTCTCATTACATATTAACTATTAATAATCCCTACACCAATGAATTATCTGGACTGGTTAGGGGAGTTAATAAAAACTGAATAGATCAGCAAGAAAATGTATTGATCTCAAATAATTCTTCCATTACAACTTAAAAAATGTGAATTTTCAGGATAGGCACCAACTGAATTATCAATAATTGTTATCTCAGTATTAGATTTGTCAATGCTCATTCCTAGTCTTATAAGTCTTATATTTTAAAAATACGTCTTTGGCTAGATGTATTTTATGTTTCTCTTAGTTTTATGCAATATATTAATAATATTTCTAGAAAGAAATAATTAAAACATAAAATAACTAACAGAAATTTTAAAAAGTAGAACAATCTGAATTTGAATTTTCAGGGAGTGTTTTGAGTTGCCTAAAAACAAATTTAAAATAATTGCATTAATGGAATAAAATATTTCTTAAAATAGTATTTTATTTTCTGGTAATCATTAAATTATAGACACCTATATTAGTACATGTTAGCTTTGCCTTTCTTAACTTTCACAATTCTTAACTTTCACAGTCTTAATGAAATATATGGTAAATCTTACTTCACTATTTTTTCTAAATAATGTTTTTAAATGATTTTTCCCCAAAGCCGAATTTAAGAAAGGTACAGAATAAGTGGAAGAAATGATAAATAAATATTTTCCTTTGATTTTAGTGAACAACTTTATATTGCTTTCTATTTACCAGGGACTGATCTTCTTCATTTAATCCTCATAACCAAACTAGAAGTAGGGATTTTTATTAGCAAATATTATAGGTGAAAAATTGAAGCTCAAAGAATTTAAACAACTGTACTAAATTCACAAAGCTGATAATTGGAAGAGTCAAGATATGAATTTAGGCAGTCTATATTTGTCATATTCCACTAAATGAAAATTAATCACATGGCCCAAAGAGATGAAAGGGACTAAGAAATGTAGCCACTCTCTGGGCCACCTCTTCCCAGAGACAATTCCACAGAATGGCAGAAGGAACTTGCATTTCAGTAGCACAGTCAGCCGTCTCTGTCACAGTTGTGTTGACTAAATATGAACCAAATTCTTATTTATACACAGGGAAATGCTATTGGTCAATTCATTGATTAGTCAGTTTTAGTAATATTATGACAAATCAGTAAGATTATATGCTTTCCTAGAACTATATTGTTTTAAGAATAATGACTGCCTGCTGTTCTCCATTTTAACAAATGCGGTTACCTTAGGAAGTGTATATATGTACGGTTTACTGAATTTTCTATCTATTTTCTGAAGAATTTTAACCCGAAATGTATTTTTCTAAATAAAACCAATATTCTTATTTTATAAAATATATCTGAAATTGCAAAATAAACTTTTCAAAAAAAAAATACTTCCAGCTTCAGAATTTGGCAACAGTAGTGCCTAATTTAATAGTGTGAAGGTAACCTATAGAATGCTCAATTATAAATAAACCGTGTTAAAACAGCTTTCTGTATTACTTACTGGTTAGCTCATCAAAAGCACCACATTTTGAGTATCAATCTTCATATTATGATCTACTTCAGGTATTTGGCACCAGGATTTTCAAACTAAGGAAATCGTTTATTTGTTTATCTTATTTGCCTTTCCTGGAACAATTTTGGGCTTGACTTTAATAGACATCCCCAGAGATAGGGTGTGCCCAAATTTAGTAAATATCAGATTTAAGAGACTACAATGAATTTATTAGGTCCAAGACTTCTCAGAGACTTTGCTGATGATGATTTAACAGGCAGATGCTTCAGTATGGGACACACTAATCGACACCAATATAATTGAAGATGTTTTTAATTCAGGATATTTTTGAGAACAATTAAGGATGACTGAATCTATAATAAGGCATGAAAACTTAGTATGTTTTACTGTCCATTAATTCGATGCTTCTCAAATGTTTTTATGCCTTGGTGCAGATAGAAAATGGCAATATTTATATTGCAAACCAGGGTAAATAAATACAGTTGCTTGTGGCTAGAAGCTGTAAGTCCAGAGGCTCTACCTTCCTTAGAAGGGCTGAGGAGATTACTCTCACTGTGTCTGTCAGTCACAGTAGAACAAGCTATGGTACACAAAGAAACCAAGGCCAATTTGAACAGTGTGGTATGTGACTGCTCTCTGTTCTGGTCTATTTGAATGCCACTTCCCTGAAATAAGATGTGCCAGTCTTCCTCCTTTGTGGGTGGAAGGATGTTTTGCCTTAAGTCTTGTGTGTTGGTATCTGTGGTCTCTGAATTATTTCAGTTTGCATAGAGTTTTTATTATTGCATCTTCAAATGCTTAAGCATTCATTTTAAATATAAGCTTAATCTTAGGGTTTTGAGAAAGCTATATGAAAGTGAAGATTTCTTCCAAGATGTCCTGTACATGGTTGCCTATCTGCTGTGTAACTTTGTAAATGAAATATGGTCACTCTGTCTTGATAATTTGAGTTTTTGTGATCTTTTTACTGAATGCTGAAGACTCTAGCACATTGTAGCAAAGAGAGAGGCATTCAAAATCCTTTAGCAGGAAAGCTCTTATTTCTAATTTGATCCAGTTGAGAGTAGTTCTCTCTTACACATAAACTTACACATATTGTACTTCCAGTGTAATACTCAAAGCCTTTTTTCCCTGGTAAAATTTTTAGTCATTGTATGTCCAATATTTTGCAGAGTATACTAAAACATTTTGTTGTGTCTATTTAAAATAAACTTGTGGTTTGGATTATTTTGTGCAAGAAAATTCATAATTGAATGAGCTGTCTATTTTCTGTTTAAATTTAGAGGCTAGAGGACAGTTGTGACATTTTGCAATTGTTTCTCATGATTAATTGAAATAAGCGTAGGAAGGTGAAGCTTCTTTCCAGCTGTGACTTCTCTGTCGGAGTTATCTTTATTAAATTGCTCACAGTTGTTCTACTATGTGTCTTTTCATGTAAAATCATTTTACAAACAAGGGTGAAAGTTCAGCCACTTACCATGTTCAAGTTCTGTAAAATAATTCAAGTATTCTCTTAGGAACCAGAACAATTTTCAGGACCAAATCTTGGATCACTTTTTAAAATACAAAGGAAAAAAAAATTTCTATTTTGTTATTCTAATTCTAAAAATTTTCATTTTTCATAAACTTAATCTGCGTAATAAGCACAACATAATATATATTTCCTGAAATTTGCATCCTACTATCACTGATTTTGTCAAATTGAATGCTATGGTGCGAATGTTTACATGCCTTTAGAATTACAAGGAACTCAAACCAGAAAGTTACATAATAGTTAGCTAAACTCAGACCAGGATGGTGGCAGAGGGCGTAATCAGAACTAGACAGAATCCGAAGAGATTTTAGAGGTAGAATCTATAAAACTTATGTATGTGAGAGATGAAGACATGAAAGACATCATGTATTTCTACCTTGTACAATTTAGTGGATGGGGGTGCTATTTGATGAGATGGTGAAGAATGAAGGAGAACAGATTTGTGTGGGGAGCGGCTGGAATAGAGAGGAGGTTGAGTAATTAAGTAGTTTATTTTAGGTGTTTCTTAAGTTTGAGATTCTTGTAATATATCTACATGGCAATTTTATATAGTCACATGGATGTGGTAGTTTGAAGCTTGTCTGCATTACTGCAATAATCTTTAAAATATCTGCTGTTTCCTTCCACATGTAATCTTTCTGACCTCCTATAATGAGTTTGATTTTCATTTTCTCTGTCCAGAGAGCACTATGTGATTATTGCATTTGTTAACTTATTTAATATACCATCTGTATGTTAGCTGGCCCCTCTAGACTGCTTTCTTGGAAGTAAAATGTTGTGCCTGTAATAGCTCCAAGTACATAATAGGCACTCAATAAATGTCTGTTTCATGCATGAATGAGTGAATAGATAAATGGATTAGAGACTTCAACAAGACATGTGTATTTGTCTTTTCTCTCTACAAAAGACTGATAGCTGGTTGCAGACAAAGATCTTGTCTTAATCTTCTTTCACATCCTTTGAGATGTGTAACACTGTAATGGGCATTAAATAAATACTCATTGATTCATGGATATTAAAGCGAGAGACACCGGCTCAGTTGAACAATTCCACAATCCGTCTGCAAAAAAGTCATTTAATTTACTTTATTCTTCTTCACGTTTCATAGGAAATGTTGAGAGAGAAAAAATGTATTAACATACAGGAATGGGGACAAGGATATAGCAAAGTGAAGATAATGTAAATCTAGAAACTGACAATGTTAGGGCATAAAGACAAAAAAAGAGCCTTGTAATAACTTTTATAACTAAAATTGTATCTTGTGACATTCATTTTAGGTAAAATAATCTAATTACCATCATACTTTGTAAATAATTTGGATAGAACTAAACACTTTTTATTATACTTGTTTACAGATAATTTATCACTACTGAAAAATTCTCTCCTTATAGGCCCATCATCTAAATCAGCATCGGATATACGCAACACGCAATCAATACTTTTTTTGCTGAATGAATGATGTATACTGCCAATAATTATTCTTTTTCAACTCCAAAACTTAGCATTTATAAAATTTTATTCTGAAAAATTTATTTAAAATCCTATAAAAATAGAGCATTTAAAAATTTAGCATAAATTTCTGGATATGAGTAACAGCTCTTTTTAAACTCTAGTTGGTCCAATGATTTACCTTTTAAACAATCTTTCTTTAAAAATGTTCTTTGTCTGCCAGCATTGTCATTAGAACATTAGCAGTAATTAAAGCCATACATAGGCGTTCTAGTTGGCTGGGCAGCTGAAAAAGAGCAACTAAACATCACAGGCAGGAAGGAATTTATATTTTCTACATACTGAATTGTATAAGTATTAAAAGGGGTATTGGAGGTCAAAGAGAGCAAAAGGAACAACAACCAAAAAAATGAAAATGGAAAGGGATACAGAAAATATAAGACATAAGGATAGTGAATAGGACATTTATTTATTTTAAATATTTCCAGTTTTTTTATTTTTTTAAAAATCAAAAATCTAAAATTATAGCCAGTTAAGAAAACATATCAAAGCCTTAATATTATTAAATTATAAAACATAAGCTAAATAATTCTCTTACCCTTGTGGTTTATTAAATTGCTGGAATGGCTTGATTAAAATGCCCTTGACATCCACGGTTACTTTTCTTTTATCCCACTTGTAAATATGGAACACTTTCAAAAAGAGAGAGTGAGTCACTTTAAGAAATATGAAATACTTCTTCAATGAAGAAAAAATTAGAAACAGCCATGAGATTGAAAGAAATAATAGTTATACAATTATTTAAGAGAAATCATGAGAAAATACACAGTGGTTCATCTATTTACAATTCTTTAATAGGAAATTGAAAAGGAAGGAAATAGTAAACAATAGGTAAATACTATTAGTAATCAAAATAATAAAGTGATTGAAATTCCAGTTTTAGAGAAGGATAGAATAGACTTTTCTGCGTCATCGCTCAAAGGCTGACTTTTCCATGAGCCAACCTCCTTCTTTACATTTAGCAGATGTTTAAGTGCATAAATGTAAAAGATATCATCTCAAGCTCTGTGGTGACACTGTGATGAGTCAGTGCCCATTAGAGACCTTACAACCTATTAAAGGAAGCAGATGCATACATCTGCTGACTGTAGAGCTCCCTGGTTTCCAGGAGTAGGACATGGCATTGTGTTATAAATGTTTAAATAATAAAAAAAGATTTGTAGAAAATATTTACTTGTTTATTTATCCTAGCCATTCAATAAATAGATAATAGTCTGAAATTACTTTCAAGATGCTATATTACACAACCACTCTAAAAGTGCTTATAAAAATAATGTGCGTGTATCTCATGTACATATATACCTGTACAACTTTTTATTTGCCAGTTAACAATATATACGAAGATCTTAGTAACTCTTCACATTAACCTAAAATAGTGTACCTTTGAACACAGTATATAAAATTTACCAAATATTTTGTTGTAAGAGGAAAATGTTTACATCTTATACCATGGGAAATTTTCATCAGACATCATCAAAAGACCCTTGCTTTCCATGATACCACTAAGTATCATGATACCACGATATTCCACTCAACTTGCTGCTCAACAAACAAAAAGGCCTGACATGATTTATTTTCCTTTGGACAGATACCTCATAGTGGGATTGCTGGATCAAATGATATTTCTATTTTTAGTTCTTCAAGAAACCTCCGTACTGTTTTCCATAGAGGTTGTACTAATTTACATTTCCACCAACAGGCCAGGGCTGGGGAACCTATGGCCACCCCTGGATAAGTATTATTTTTTCTTTACATAGTCACCAATATCTGTTATTTTTTGTCTTTTTTGTAATAACCATTCTTACTGGTGTAAAATGATACTTCATTGTGGTTTTAATTTGTATTTCTTTCATGATTAGTGATGGTCAGCAATTTTTTAGTATGCATCAGCATGGAAGAACTGGAAGCTATTATCTTAAATGAAACATCTCGGACACAGAAAGACAAATATCACATGTTCTTACTTATAAATGGGAGATAAATAATATATGTGCATGGATGTAGAGTGTGGAATGATGACAATGGAGACTTGGAAGTGTGAGGGCGTGGGAGGGAGGTAAATAATGAGAAATTACTTAATGGGTATCATGTACATTATTTAGATGATAGATACACTAAAAGCTCTGATTTCACCACTATGCAATATGTCCATGTACAAAATTGCGCTTGGATGCCATAAATTTACACAAATAAAATGTTTTTAAAAAGCTTCTGCAATGGGCAGGAAACACCCTCATTAAAAAAAAAAGGTAAAATCGTCACCCATTACTCTCAAGCTTGTCCTTGGGACTCTTTCCTCATCCCAAGCTGCTCCTTAATCTGTCTTTTAAGGATACATGCACTGCACTTCAAAGGAGCCTGACAAATAAGATGTCCACATATCATTGGGTACTCATTATGTTGCTCTTCCTTTAAAATTTCATATTAAATTCCAGAGGGTTCTACTACAGTGATATATCATATAAATTTCCCATCTTCCTTTTTTGACAGAATGGAGGATTTATTCAAAAGGGATTTGGCATAATATACTATTTTTTCTTTCAGTAAAGATTTTGAGGATTTAAATTTTTTATCTTTAAGAAATATTTTAATCTTAAGCAATCATACACTACTTACGGGTTGATTAAGAGAGAAACCGATGCAACATGTTGCACTACCTCATACTTGTCTTTTAATTTCCTAATGGTCCTTTATGATTCTTGGAATTGCATCATTTCACTTGCCATGGAAATTTTCTTTTCTTTACAAAAGTTTAGTGGTCATTGGTAGTGAGGAAATATTAACATAAAGCTTATGTAGGTCCATGCAGCTAGACACAGCAAAAGTAGCACCTTTCTTCTATATAACTTATTAGCCTAATACTGCCTCAATATTGTATGTTTATTCCTTTCAGAAATCTGTGTTAATCCATTTCGTCTCAGGTACTAAACCACAAATTCTATTAATATGATTATTATAAAGAAAATTATACATTTAGTTAAGTGCTCTGTATTCTTTCATCAAGGGTTTATTGGATTTTGGCCAGTATCTCTAAACCTGCTGTAAGCGTGACTTATTTAATTACCTAAATTAATTAAAGATTTTCCTCATAATAATAGATTACCTCGAACTATATGCTACCCATTGTATTTTCAGGAACATGATAGACTACTTAATATTTTCTTTTTATGTGTGTTCTATACCATTAAATTACTGTCAGAAACATATTCAATGATTACAGGCCTCAACATACTGTGCTTAGTAATGGAGTGTTTGGAAATGGCCAAATGCAAAATTTGAGATCATTTAGATTGAATAATATATTTAAAGAGCTCAATTTAATTCTTGGAATTCTGAAATACAAAATGAAAAAATATCTCATTTGTTAGTCTATATTAATATGTTAAAACCCAAAAGCTTGTCTATATATCACATTTAGGATAAATGAAGAGTCAATGCTTGGAAAATTAAGTAAAAATCATTTTCTCTCATTTTGTGTCAGGGTAGGATGGGCAAGTCAGCGTCCTATGATAAACCACGCAAGACATTTTCTGAAGGGTGTCATCTTCAAGCTGCTATAATAAGTGTCATAAACTGGTTGACTTAAGAACAACAGAAATTTATTATTTACAGTTTTGAAGACTGAAAGTTCAAT
Source organism: Avahi laniger (assembly GCA_963575035.1). Taxonomy (NCBI): domain Eukaryota; kingdom Metazoa; phylum Chordata; class Mammalia; order Primates; family Indriidae; genus Avahi; species Avahi laniger. Next base: position 17,293 of record CAUYSK010099603.1, read on the forward strand.
ATCAGGGTACCAGTATAGTTGAGTTCTGGGGATGGCTCTCCTCTAGCTTGTAGACTGTTGTTTTCTTGTTGTAGTCTCACATAGCCTAAAGAGGGCAAGTGAGTTATGTGGGATTTTTTTTTTATGGAAGCATTAATCTCATTCATGAGGGCTCCACTCTCATGACCTAATCACCTTCTAAAGCCCCCACCTCCAAAGAGCATCACATTGGGAGATTAGGATTTCAACATATTTTGAATTTTGGGGACATATAAACATTCAGTTACATTGCAGAGGTTGCAGTTGAAGTCAAAGACAGGTAAAATTAAAAAAGCCAAGGGATCAGATTCCCTTATTTTGGGCGCTTGTAGGTAATGAGTTACAAAGAGAAAAGAATAATTAACTATTAACTCTACCATTAACTCTCAGTCCTAATTATTTTACTTAGTTTTGTGTTAGAGAAAAATCTGACAGCCCATTGATGTGAAATAAACATGTTTCAGTTGTAAAATTGCAGCATGAAACCTCGCATAACATCTCTGTCTTTAGCTATGAAAAGGCCTAGTGTCTTTTACTAAAAGTGAAATATTCTGATAAGTTGTGATAGCGTATGCTTAACTGCTAATGAATAGAACCTCTGTGTCTCGATATTGCATTTGATGAAACATGTTAAAAGATAGATTGTTCATTAACCCTTGAGGAATTATAACTTTTGTTTATTCAATTATATTACATTTAACACAATTTTCTTGTTATAAAATGATATTTGAACATCCATTATCATTCAGACACAAACACTTCAATAAGAACACTAATGGGCTTACATTAGTAAAAGTTGATGGCTTTCTAAAGTAAACCAACATTGAGGAATTACTTTTCCAAAATATATAAAGCAGTTTCATTTGAGCCCGTAACAGAAAAAATGAATAAAACTGAATTCGGCTCACATATTTCATTCACATATTTTACTTGTACACTGCCCCGAGGAAGCCCAGATGGCTGAAATGTTGGCAGGTTTCTGCACCCGCAATGATAATAAACTACTCTGTTATTACCTGAAGTACGTGAGTTGAATACAATTACACTTTACTCACCGCTACATGCACTGGCAGGTCAACAGTTTATATTGTATTTTTATAGGATTGGCAAATGTTTCTTGCTGGACTTCACTGAGTTCACCTTTAGCAATAGAATGCCAAAGGACACTAAAGCACCTTCATGCTGACCCATTAATCATGTGCCAAAGCCTGACATGGAGTGGCTTATTATTGCTATGATAAATAGAAAAAAAATCCTATTGTCAAAAACCCTATTGTCGTTTTAGTTTGCCTCTTTCTACGTGTAAATATAATTGGGAAAATACACATGCTATCTCGTGCTTTCCTAAGTGACATAATAATTTTCCTATGTCATTAAAGACTCTTGCAAATTCCTCTTACTAGAAAACTGGCCTCCACTCCCAAACACTCTCACCTTGTTGCCTCTTTGTCTTCCTTCTCCAAATCTTATTGCAATCATTACTTTCTCAGCAGTGCTTTTCCTGACTTCCCTTACTAGTGCAGTTCCCTGGATTAAATGCCCTCACAGCACCTCAAACATTTCCTTCATAGTACTAATGTCAAGTTTTATGTTATTTTTATTTGCATGAATTTTTGAAAAAAAAATCAGTGGAATTTTGGTTGAAATTGTGTTAAATTTATAAATTAATTAAGGAAATATTTTCATATTTATAATATTCATTGTTTTCTTTCCATAAATGAATTTTTCATTTAACTTTCCTGCCGTTTCCTATCAATTCACTCAAGTTAAATTTTGAAAACATACTATTTCTAAGTCATTTTTGTTAATATTTGAGTACTTTTTATATCTTGAGTAGGTTTGAGTTTTTATATTGCGAGTCTGTTGAGATCTATGTATTTATTTTGAAGGGTAGAAACATGATCGAACTCTGCACTATTTTAAGAGTTTCAATACAAACTCTTGGATACTATTTACATGCTTAGTAGCAAATCCATTCATTCACTCAAAAACATTTCTTGACTACTTATTATATGCCACACACACTCTTCTAAGGAGGTGCAGAAGGGAACAAACATATCAAAAATCTTGGACTAAATGGAGCTTACAGAAGTGGAGGGATCAAAGAACAAGATAAATAAGTAACATTTATCTATATTACTATATATGGTGATTTGTTTTATGGGGAAAAATAAAATGGGAAAGAGGAATAAGGTAGTTTGTGGGTGGGATGTGAATAGTAAATAGAGTCTTAGTCCTGTTTGGGCTGCTATGACAATATCATAAACCAAGTGGCTTATAACAACAGAAGTTTATTTCTCTCAGTTCTGGTGCCAGAAAGTCCAAGATGAAGGTGCTGACAGATTCAGTATCTTGTAAAAACCTACTTTCTTTTTCATAGATGGCACCTTTTCCCTGTGTCCTCACATGGTAGTAGAGGCAATAGAGTTATTTGGGGCATATTTTGTAAGGGCACAAATCCCATTCATGAAGACTTTGCCTTCGTGTGGGGACGAGGATTTCCACATATTAATTTTGAGGAGACACAAACATTCAGACGATAAGAAATAGGATGGTCAGAAAAATCCTAAAGGAAATGAGAAAGCTTGTTTTATGGATGTCAAGGGCAAAGGCACCACAAGATGGAAGTGCAAAAGCTCTGAGATGACGATATGGTAATAGCTGCTGTATTCTAGGAACAGCATCAATGCCAGCATGGGCGGAGGAGAGTAAGCTAGGGGAGAGTAGTGTGATATGAAGTCACAGAAGTAACACTAAGAGAGAGGCAGATTGTGCAGGTTCCAGTGGACCATTGTAAGAATTTTGGGTTTTACAGTGAGTAGGACAGAAGACCATTGGGATTTTCTGAGCATAAGAATGATATTAACTTTTGGTTGCTGGGATCACTCTGGATGTTGGGTTGAGAGTAGACTATATGGGTAACCAGAAAGGTCAGTTAGGAGTCTCAACAATCCCTGTGAGAGATGTTTGTGTCTTGAAGTAGGGAATTAGCAGTAGAGGTGATGAGAAGTGGTCAAATTCCCAATATGTAATTAGAATCAGAGCTAAAAGCATTTGTTGCCTGTTGGATCTGGGATGTGAGAAGAGAGAGGAGTTAAGGGCGTTTTCATGGTTTATGGCCTGTGCAAGAATGGAGTTGGCATGAAATGGGATGGGGAGGAGAAGGCTGGGGAGGAATTAGAAATTATGTTTTGAACATGTTGAACTGGAGATGCCTGTCAAGCATTCAAGTGAAGATGTGAGGATGGGAATTGTAATAATACATATTCTCTGGAGGTCAGAGGATATGTACAGGCTGCAGATATAAATTCCTGAGAGAAAATGGTTATATATTTTTAATCATATTAGCTGGTATTTTACTCATTAGATATTTGTCAATGATGACAGTAATAAGAGAAATTCAACTTAATATTTATTTGTCAGATGCTGAGATAAAATAATAAGACATGTTATTAATAAGGCACGTTATTCTATGGCTCTTGGCTTCATCCAACTCAAAATATATTGGAGTGGATGAAATATTTTATATTTTCTATAATTTATGTTTTTTTATAAGTGAGAATAATTTAGTTCAAAGATGATAATCTCATCAATAGTCAAAAATAGCTTGAAAGAGAATTTAATCCAATATGTCTTGGTATATTATTGAAAACATATACATTCATCTTTATCCATCACCACAGATGGACACTTTTTCCATCTGTCAACCCAACCTATTCCATGCTGCACAATTACAATAATTTTCATTAATAAATGGCATGAACAAAAAAATAATTATATAAGTTATTCATTGCTTGTCAGAGCTATTTTCATTTTGGTCAGAGAAACAACTTTGATCATGATCCTGTATATTTTATTTTCAAAACTTTCTTTAGCTAATGATATCTCATGTTATTTCAATGAATTCACTCTCACTATTTTATTTAGCAGTAAGAGACTAACCATTGTAGACCTTATAATTAGAATACTTCTTATTCTCCTTTTAATTATCTCAGTACTATTTATTTCTGAATGCTTATCAAGAAAGTACAATTTTATAATAACTTAATAAAAGCAGTAGACAAAATCTAACTAGATAATTCCAAACAGTTTGGCATCCTTTATGTTATATATTAATACTTTTCTTAGAACATTGAAGTTAAAATTCTAGAGGAAGTTTTTGAGTCACGATAATTGAAATATATTTTGAGAATATTTCCAAGCTTGCGACAACATAGTCTAAGTTGTTGATAACGGTGACAGTACTTAGTTTCCAAAACAAAACAACATACTTTTATATTGATGTTTATTTTGTCTAGAATAATCATAGTAACTCAAATTTTTGCATTAAATAGTTATTATTTTTACTTAATCTGTTAATCACCCATCATGTATGAGTGATAAAAAATTTTAATTTTAACTTTATAGAAAGTACATAGGAGCCACTGGACATCAAATTACTTACCATTTTGACTATAAAATGAAATATATAATTAACACAGAGTGACATATTTATTAATCCAGGTAAGATATCAGGATGGTAAAAATAATATAGGAGATGATAGGTGGTGAATTTGAATTTTGATTATAAAACTGTCAGCATTTGCTGATTTCATGCCTGCTGGGTGAAAAATGGAGGCATAAGAACAAATCAAAAGGTTTTTGGTTTTTGTTTTGTTGCCCAGGAAACTAGATATCTAGAGTTTCAGAGATGTGAAAGACTGAAAGAGCTGGTTTGGAGAGGAAATGCTATGGAGAACTCTGCTTTTGACATGTTAATTCTGAACTGCTTATTAGGTATTCAGTAGAGGTTTCTAGTCAGTGAAATATATGGGTCATGGGTTCAGAGAAGAGGTTCAGGCTAGAGACATAAATGTGGGAGCTGTCAGCATATTGATGGCATTGAATCCATGAGACAAGACGAAATCATTTTACATGCAGGTACAGGCATGTGTAGGGAGGTATTCTGAATTCTGTTTAACTCAAGTGTGGCCTTCCCAAGTGAAGGCATTGAAGTAAACAAGAGGTGAGGAAGGGCCTAGTGGTCCCTGCAGGAGCACAGTTTGGAAAACTGAGTCATGACACTGTCTCTGTACAAAGTGCCCCAGCTCCAGGCAGAGCAGCTCAGAGACGCTCTCAGACTGCAGCTCTGAGTGAGGACACGTTGGAGTGGCCAGCCACGGTGACAGAGCTGGCAGGAGTAGGGTGAGACCTCCATGGGTCACCGATTCCTCCCCCAAGCCACATGCCCGTGCTTCCCCTATAAAGGAGGCCTCAGCGCCTTCCCTTCCTGGGTGGGACCACAGCTGAGCCACAGCCTCTTTGGTTGGAAATCAGATTGGTCTGAACAGGGAGGTGATGGAGTGTCAGGGGGCCTCTGAGGCCCTAGTCCCTATATGGGGGGGCCTGGGCCTGGGGAAGGGGAAGGGGCAGGGCCCGCCTCACCAGCCCCAGCAGTTCTGCCTGTGGATTGGGAGGCAGTTCCGGCGAGAGGACGCTTCCCAGGAGGCAGGGGAGGCCGTGCGGCGGGGGCAGAGGGAGTGCGGTGGGGGAGGGGCAGGGCCGATCCAGGTCAGGACGGGTGAGGGGGGTGGGGTGGGACGGGCGCTGCCCATGGTCCTGGCGCTGCTGCCGCTTGGGGATGAACGGCTCTCCTTCCCCAGGCTCCGGGTGGGGGCCTGGGTCACTGAGACAGCGCTGTATCCTCTGGGTGCTGGGGCTGTCACTTGGCCCAGGGGTGAAGACGTCGTCGGTGCCTGGGGACGAAGGCTCCTTGCTCCGCATCATGATGCCCTCCTCATCGTCCTCATCTTCCTCAGCCTTCCTCTTCCTTTTAGAAACATACTGCGGGCTCTTAATTTAGCCTCTGCTCAGCTGTTGTCATATTTTTAAAATATATATAGATAAATAGATAGATAAAGATATCTTCATCTTTCCGAGCTATTTGCTACTGAATTCCTCAATAATAGCAACAAATTTCCTAATTCCATGTGACTATACTTTCTAACACTATTTAAAATTACTTCTTTTCATATTGTCCTATGATTTTTTCTTTTTCATTTATGTTTTTGTTTAATAATATCTTACTTTATTTTAAGGAAAAGTATTCCTTCCTTTATTACTAGAAGCATCTTAAACATACTTTATATCCTTCTTCCAACTAATCCATAATATTATTTTTATTCAATTTTGTTTTGCATACTCTTTGGAAGTGAGAATTATATATTTTGCACTTTTTTCCCTGTCTTCCTCCCTCTTTTTATTCCACCTCTCACTTTCTCATCTCTTTGGTCACTCCTTCTGTCTTGTGGCTGAATGTTATCTTATCTCTTATCACTTACCTGTCTAGGCTTGCTGCCCAAAGCCACCTTTTTAATCAAGGCATTTCAGGGTGTGAAACTTCATTTAGAGAGGCAATTTGGTTAGTTCTTGATTACAAAGCTGTGACTATGTTCTCACTAACATAGACCTGCAAGCTGTTCAAAGCCACAGCCCAGGTGGCAGTGAGTTTTTATTTTTAGCTTCCTTCCAAGAGCTGGAGAGGCTTACGCCAGGCCCTGGTTTTAAGAACTTTCTGTCCCTGCTCCTGTTCTGTCTTGGAGCACTTAAATCTCTTTCACTCCCTAGGAGCAAATCTCAGACCTACCAGTAGGAAATCCTGCAGCCTGGGTATCATGCTTCACTCTATTATTTGTTTATTCTCTGCTTTATCTTGTTTGGACCACTTTGTTTTTGTGTTGTTTTTTTCTTCATATTTTTGTTATTTCGTGTTTGCAATGAATGTATTGAGTCAAAATATAAACTCTTGCACCATCTTATCTGAAAACACCGGTACATCTGAATCAGTTTTTCTTGATAGGATACGTGTTTAATAGTAAAATATGTAACACAGGATACAAACAAATAGCTTTCTAGTGAACTATATTGACATTTGCAGGAAAAAGTTTTGGAAATTTAGCAGTTGGATGTGGAAAGTTTATTTCTGCCCAGCGATTACATGAATATAACATTTTTGAATAGTTATAGCCACGTCCATTTTTTCCTGATTCTAAGCTGTGATTTAAGCTGTGTTACCTCACAGCTGATAGTTAAGCTATGAGGTGGACAAAGGTATGTGCATAATACCACTCATAGGGAACTTAAACTAAAATAGACACAATATTATCACAAAGATTGATAAATATCAAATGAGAACCGTATTTAAAGAATTCAGAGAAATAAGGCATTTCAGTGAGAGTGGAAAGCAGTAGTTCCATGCAAAGAACTGTGAGAGAGATAGCCTTTCAAAATAAATAGAATTTGGAACTGGGTGGTTTGTAGGCGGAACACTGTGGACCCGAGGTAGTCATAAGCACAGAGGCCCAGAAGTGGGCAAGTCTTTCAGGCATACTGGTAGTTACTTACATTTTGCTAGGAAGGGCAAAATAAGTGTAAATGGGAAGAGCTCAGAATATTTTGTGTATATAGAAGTCCATGTTTTTTTTCTGGGCTTACCCACCACGTTGCTGAGTCCATCCTTTCTCTTTTGCTGGAGCTAATTCTCTGACCTTTAATCTCTTTCAGACTGTTTCAGCAGTCACTGACCTAACTTCATTTTCAAAGTTTCCGAAACAGTTGTCTGGACTCATTAGATTTTTATTTAATTACTTTTTATCCCTAGCTCTGATTTATGAATTTTATGCCACATTATCATTCACTTATTTTCATGTTGCTTTGCAATTATCACCTCCATATTTTATACCTGTACGTTTAATCTCCTTCAAATAAATTGCAAACTCTTAAAAATCAGTACAGACACTTACTGCTTCTTTGGAACTTCCTCTATACATATTCAATGTTTTTAAAAAAGTTTTAATTAATCGTTTATTAATGTATTTGGAAGAATATGTATTAGGAAAAAGAATTCATATTCTAGGTGTTCTTCTTTGTTTTTTTTCCGCTTCAGTTTATCTCTATTTTTTCTGCCTTCCTCCGCTAGGACTCTCCTATTGTGTCTCTTCCTGAACACATAAATATGTATATATACATGTCACATACACAAACACATACATAACACATACACACATATGCAAACATACATTCATTCTATAGGAATAGTACATCAAGAAGCAATAGTTTCTAGGAGGGTTAATAACATATCATGTAACAAAACTTTAAATTCCCTTATTATTATTTGTTAGCTAAAGACATTTTAGAAAGCTAGAGAAGAAGGCATTTTTAAAACCATCAATACTGTACTTTTATATATGTATAAAAGATAACAAATGTACGTCTAACACCGTGTCTATGTCTATGTGCTGTCAATCAGCTTCCTTCTTTTATTAGTCTCAGATAGAAGATAAACAAGAAGACTGACGGTTTTGTGTCTCCATCACAGACAAGAGGGTATTATGTCATCACTCAAGTCTGTCACGTTTGGCTTATGCTTCTATGTGTCTTAAAGACTGTTTTCTTTCTAATCCTTATAAATAAATATACAAACTACATATTGATTATATATTATTTTATTATGGAAATATTTCTTATAATATAATGTGCTTCACCACAGATGAGAGCATTTATGCTGCTGCCAAAGCTCCAGAGTACATATATGTTTCGTTAAATAAGTGAAAAGGCAAATATGAAAAAATAAGAGGATTTTCTTTTTCAAAATATGAGGAAACTATAATGAATTTCTACATCTGTGTAACATGTAAACCAAACATAATGAATTTTATTGTTTTTGTCATATAAACTCATGAAGTATTCAGTGCTTCAAGAAGAGATATTTTAAAAAATGTTAAACCTATGCTTATTTTATGATTGATATTTCTTTAAATATTAATAAACATATATTTACTCAGAAACATGGTGTCTTATCTTGAGTAGTAATAAAAATGGTGAAGTTGCAAGTGTAAAGAAGACTTTGAGTTGATTAATATGTTGATAACAACTTATTTTTTCTTTTTATTGTATTTCCTGGAACTTCATCTGCTTCCATATTGTCTCATTTCCACATTTTACAGTGAGTTTTTATAATATGTTTATTACTAAACCACATTCCAAATAAGTTCTATCACCATATAACTAAGATACCAATAATATAATTTGCTGTTTTTATTCTGTAGTTTCTCAAAGTATTTTTCTTTAAAAAAAGTTTTAAAAATTGATATCATGTAACTTAGTCGATGAAAATTAGAAAACTCAAAAATGTTTAAGTAGGAAAATCATCGTAAATTCCATCACTCCATTAGATACATTTTTTATTTTATCATATAATTGACTTCATAATGAACACTTAATTTTATATCCTTCTGTTCTGTTTTCAATCAGACTTATATCATTTCCCTACTGTAAAGGTTTTCATGCTTTTTATATGAAGGCTTTCTAATATTTCATCAAAAAGTTTATTTCTTGATGTTGTATATTAACATATTTATACCTTTTAATTATTATAAAATTACTCTGATGACTATTTTTGTGTGTAAATATTGATTAAAACTGAAATGACTTCCAGTAGGATGAAGAGACCGTTTTGATACTTCGCTGTAATTGATAGTCTATTATCTTGATTTTCTTCCTTTCTACCTAATGATTTTCTTAAGAAAAGTAAATAGATGGTATTTTTCTGAGACCTTGCATATCCAACATTTTCTGTTGCAATGTCATGTGGAAGAGAAATTTATCGATTATAACATTTTTGTCTTATAACCTTTCATCCTCAAAGTTGTAATAAAATTGCTCCTTTGTTTTTGAGATATAATAATTTTTATAATGTAAATACAGGTTAGTTTTAGTCATAGAAATTATGCTGTTAATGTGTCTTCAATTAAAGTTGTCATACTATTATTATTCACAATAATTTCTGTGTGTGTGAGTGTGTATATGTAATATTTTTTGTGTCTCTTATTTTGTACTGCCTTTTCTTTCACTTTCTGAGATATCTCAAGTTGCTTATCAACATCAGTTTCCATTTTGCACTACATGTATATGGTTTTGACAGCTTCTAGTTTGGACTTAAATTCTTCGTTTGGATCTTTATCTTTATCTCCGTTATTTATTGTATCCTGCTTTTTTTATATATATTTCAGATTATATTTCCTATGTGTCTTTCTGCTGTTTTTAATAGAGTTTGTATCTTCTTAAAGTATATTTCAAGATTTTAAATATTTCTCTAACATTTTTCTGGTTTCTATAGTAAATCCTACAGTAATTTTTAAAAATGATATTTTTCTTTTGATCAACAGTATTTTTCATAGGACTCAAATTATTTTGCACTTCATTTATTTTTGTCAATTATGATAATGCTAGCTTTACTAAAAACTCCCAAATTTTTGGAGTTCAAGGCAATGGAATTTTAATTCTCTCAGAAGCAGTGTTCAATCCAAAAGATTTTAGAAAATGGTAGCCTTTCACTAGGTGGAGATTCAAGGGTCCAACGGTCTTCGATTTTGTGTCATTCCCATCAGCTAGAGCCTTGGAAACCTCTACTTCCAAATAGGAGAAGGAAAAAGAGAGTGAAGAAGCTCTACCAACTTCTAAAAACTCAGCAATGAAGTGAAATATATCACCTTACTCACATTTTATTGGCTAAATCTGGTCACATGACAGCCTTTCACTAAACAACTAATACCTGAATTTAAATATGGAATGGAAAGCACATTTTTTTAAAATAGAAAATGAGTCATCTTAGCTGCATTCATTCTTTAATAGGGAGAGATTTTTCTTGATGTGTGATTACATAAGATGTGCAAATTACTCTCAAATTTGCCTCTTATTCTACAAATAGGTGGTACACCAATGTGTTAGTTTCTAGCATGATTCCTAATGTCTAGCTTATTTAATCACAAATAACCCTGTATATCTCAGATGGAATCTCAACTCTTCTAATTTTTCTGAAATCTCGGATACTCCTGCACCACTGCAGTGCTCATGGTGAATTGCTCTTAAAATTCTCCCTTTTTCTATCATCTGGCTACATTTTACTTGAGAATTCTGAGCCTCCTTGAATAAATTGTACTACTGCCACTTCCCATTTGAATGGTAGATTACTTTTATACTATTCTGATTGCTTCGAAAAGCAGCACTTACTTGGCACTTTTTGCTTGGTAAAACTCCTTGTATATCCATAGACAAAGAGTCACCAGCTTGGTTTTCATGGACCACTAATTGTTTTTAAGTCTAATTCTATCATCAGACTTATATTTAATAGGAAGCCATCAAAGTTTTGTTAAGAGATTGAATACCCATATTACTATTGTTAAATAGGAAGTTACTTGAGTGTAATGTTTAAAAGATTATAGGTTCTAGAGTCAGACCTTCTGAATTCCCATCTGAGCTCTGCTATGTATTAGCTATGTAGCTTTGAACAATTTACCAAATCCATCTGATGTTCAGGTTTTTCATCATTAGATGAGGAATAATACTAGTATCTGTTTCGGTGAGCTATTCTGAGGATAAAAGGTGGAAAATCTATGTAAGCACTTAAAAATATTTTGTCAGGTAGTGCATAATCCATAAATTCTAGCTGCCATTAACATTATTTTATTATTATCATCATTATCACCATCATCATTGTGTGATTTTTACTCCATGTAAGGACTGTGTTTCCCTAGCCATCTTCGATGAGACATTAAGTCTACCTGCTGCTCCTCTATTGAGTATATGGTTGCCAGTCATCTAGTTCTTTAAGAATCTCTGTATTTGCTTTCAATAACTTGATTTAAAGTCATTATTTTTGGTCCATTTGGGAAATCCTCAAAGGTACCTGCATGGTGGGTCTGTTCTAAATATGTTGAGGAATATTTAAAGAAAGTACAGTTTTGTAGCAAATTATTTCTAAAACATGCATTTTTTTCTATTTTCTCTTTCATTGAAAGACTTTTATATAATATTTCATTTTCATGTGATTTTCATTATCTCAGTGAGAGCACTCTAAGAGAGAGTTAGGATCTTTTCCACAGCGCAGGCTGGTTGTTGGGCCGCCTGCATATCCAAGGCCAAGTCAAACTCAAAGCCCGTAGTAAGTACAGACCTCAAAGATTCATACGACAGCCGTGGAGTCAGCAAGTACAGGAGACTTTGAAGTACTACATATCACACTACGGATTTCTCTTTCGAGAATTAGTAAGAGTAGTATGTGTTCAGAGCTTCCTCTCTGGGTTTCAGAAGCCACCTCCATATTACATCTCATTTCAACCTCGCTACAAAGTAGGAATTCACAGTTACGGCTGTACTACTATATTTAATAAAATACAATGTGCTCTTTTATTATAGATTTCATGTGATGTGTCTAATTTGATGTATATTTTTTCTAATCTTTACAGTAAGTTTTGGAGCATTCCTTGTGTGAATTACTGAAAAAAAGGCCCACAATACTGAAAGACTTTTTTTATCAAATTAACTTTGATCAGTCACTCTCCACGTGTCGTAGGCCTCACAATTTCAATAATTTTAGCTGTACATTGACTTTTTGCCCTACTCCATCTTAAATTACCCTCCAATTATTATTTATCTATACAATTATTTATATGTACAGTGTATATACATGTAATTGTCTGTATTAATTAAATTGCATATATTTATAGACATAATATAATTATACATATTATTTATATATTGTATATAACATGATAAATCTGTTTACAATTTCTAAAATTTTATATTTTAGTTGTAGTAATGTAGTAAGATATGTTGCTTCTTCTTTTTACAGTCACTTCATTTATTTGCCTTTTGCTAATATTTGTTATAATTTAAATTTAAATGCCATGAATTTTTTACACATTGACTGTCTTGATCTGTTTTGTGTAGCTATAACAGAATACCATAGACTGGGTAATTTCTAAACAATAGAAGTTTATTTAGCTCACAACTGTAGAGAATGAAAAGTCCAAGAACATGGTGTGGGTATGTGGTAAGGGCCTTTGTGCTGTATCGTCCCATGGCGAAAGGTAGAAGGGCAAGCCAGTGTCTGAAACAGAGAGAATCCACTTCCCAAATGCCCATTTTTAAAGGCATTAAACCTTCGCAAGAGGGCAGAGCTCTCAAGGCCTAATAGCATTGCAAAAGGCCCACTTCTTAATACTTTTACAATGACAATTAAATTTCAACATGAGTTTTGGAGGGGACATTCTAACCATAGAATTGACAAACTTTTTAACCATTAGCATGTAATTTAATATAAATTAGATTTTTAAAAAATCAATTAAGATTACTAAGGTAAAGAAAAATGAAATTATATTAT
>CAUYSK010099604.1:0-11599 GCA_963575035.1 Avahi laniger
TTTTAAAGGGGAAGGAAAGATGCTAAAAGGAGCATGCTCCATGAGTTATCTGGGAACAAATGTTTGATTTGAGTCATCTTGGTGGTTGCCTCCACCAATGACCAATGCCATCCCTTAATTACAATAGCAGCTAATCTTTCACTGAGTGCTTACTATGAATCTAGCATTGTGCTAAATGCTTTGCATGGCATATTAATTAGGGTTCTACAGAGAAATATAACCAATAGAAAGTAAGTGTGTGTGTGTGTGTGTGTGTGTGTGGAGAGACAGATTGAGATTTATTATCAGGATTGGTTCACACAATTATAGAGGCTTAAAAGTCCCAAGACCTGTAATTGGCAAGCTAGAGACCCAGGAGGGTTGATGGATAGTTCCAGTCTAAGTCTGAATGTCTGAGAACCAGGAGAGTTGAAGGTGCAAGCTTTCATTCAAAAGCTGACAGGTCTAAGATTCAAGAAAAGCCAATGTTTCAGTCAACTGATTGGATGAGATCCACTCACATTAGGGAGAGCAATCTCCTTTACTCAGTCTGCTCATTCACTGTTAATGTCATCCAAAAACATCTTCACAGATAGACCTGGAATAATTTTTGAGCAAATATCTGGGTTCTCTGTGGCCCAGTCAAGGTAACAAAATTAACCATCACATGTGGATTATATAATTTAACTTACACAATGATCTTGCAGGTTATTTCTATTTTCATTCTTGTTTAAAAGATGAGGAAACTAAACCTTAGAACAGCTGTCACCAACCTTTTTGGCATGAGGGACTGGTTTCATGGAAGACAATTTTTCTGTGGACAGAGTGTAGAGGGAGGAAGCAGAGCTCAGGCAGTGATGTGAGGCCCTCTTCCTAACAGACCACAGACCATGGACCGGTACCGGGCCATGACCCAGGAATTGGGGACCGCAGCCTTAGAAGGGCTATGTCATATATGTGAATAACAATAGCTGGTAAGTGATAAGGCTGGGATTCGAACCCAAGCAACTGACTCTGGGGCCCACATCCTTAACCGCTATGCTTTAATAAATATTTTAAAATTGATTACTTATAGACTCCTCATATACAGCAAAAATGTAATCACTAATTATAGATTCATTGTATAGACATCCATTAATATCTACAAAATGAGTAAATAAATATATTGTTAACCCCTTATATCTGCTCTCCAATAAATCCATGCTTTACATTTTTTTCTTGACTTTGGAGAACAAAGTCAAGATACAATGAGGAGAGTGATACAGTGAGCGAAAATTGGTGAATCTGGTGGAGAATTAAGATTTCCTTTCTCCGTGATTGTCCTAGGTCATACCAGTCACATTCCAGGAAAAAACAAATCTGTCCATTAAGGTGTGGAGGCGATAAGGACTCCTAGCTTTATGACTATGCTGTGAAAAGAGGAGAGCAGTGTAACCAGTTCATAGTAAGACTTGATTCTTGAAAAGATAATACTGAGAAATAATTTCCTGGAGATTGTCTTGAGTGTGTTCGAATGAGGTTAGAGTCAGCTAAATTCATTGCAGAATCTCCAGAGTCACAGCTCTGTGAGTTGACCATTACTAGTAAGTGGCATGTCCTGAAAATATGCTATGCAAATCAAATCCTGCTTTCCTATGCATTTCTATGATTCTCTGAGACATCCTTTAGTGGACATTGCTGTATTCTCTCCCTCCCCTACTCAGTTTTTCTGGGTAGCTTTTATCTTTGAAATAAATGCCTACATGTAGGAGAATGCTCTGAATTTGCTTTGGAAAAGCAAATTTACTCTCATAATTTATTACTAGTTAAGATTTTTTTTCATTATAAATTTCCTTAAATCAGAACACACCTGGATTTATAAAAAAGCATGGAGAAAATGTCTCAATTAAAGTGGTGGAATATATTTTAATCCATTTATACAACTATTTAATACTTCATCAAATAGATATTGATCGATTGTCTTAATACTTTCTCAAGAATATCAAAAGAACAATACAGCTATTTTAGTCTAGAAGTAGGGGAAAGTAAAAATAAGCAAATAATTTCACTGAAATATTAACATAATTAGGATTGACTCATCTGAGAAAGAAATTGAGACTTCAGTGGCCCAGGCTGGTGGGAAAGAATGGCCGAGTCTGGGTAATAGTCCAATTTGTCATACCCAAGTGGCAGCTCTGGGCTATAAATAGATCCATGTTCATCATTCAAGGGAATTCAACATAGGCAAATCTTTTTATTTGCAGGGAACAAAACCCATTCAAGCTGGTTCAAGGAAAGGGGAGTTTTGAAAGTTTACAGGGGCATGTCACAAAAATGAAACACAGCTACTTTGCTTTAGAGAAGCATATGCTTTGTTGAAAAGATCCTAAGGATTGAGTTTTCTCTTCTGTTTTTTTTCCTCTCTTTCTGACTGCATTAAAAAATGATAATCAGTTTCTATCTGCAATACAACTTCTAAAACGATTTCTCAGTAAGAACGTGGCTGAAAATGACCACCATCCCTGACTCCATGTGACCTTACAGGTTAAACAGACCTTTCTGATCACAGCTTTTTCTTTCCTTTTTTTTTTTTTTTTTTCCTTTTCTTTGTTCAAACTCTCAAGGCAGAGCAGTTATTATTTGCTAGCCAGTTCGTGAGTTGGCTTTCCTTGTGCTGGCTTTTTTTTGCGTTAGTTTGTACAATTGCCTATGACTCACAGTGGATCACATGCTAAAGTACATCTATCTTGACTCACCCCTTCAACAGGGGCTGGGAGTTTCTGAGAAGGGATTTCAGGATTACCAATATCTCAAAATTATGTATTGCAGCAAGTCACAGCAGGGCTTGTTCAAGTAAGAGTAATCTCTGAATCACAAAGGTGCCACGTGTCTGTCCTCTGTGATCTGTGGTAAGCAGAACTCAAGCTTGTGGCTGGGGGGTTGGGGACAGGATTCAGTTCTCAGAACAAAGGGACTGCAGTGTGTATGGTCAAGGGTCCAGGTCAGTAATCTTAGGTTCAGGACATGATTCCCACATCTGAATGGGAATAGGGGTGCAAATCAGAAACCAAGGTAGAGGTTCTGTCCAATGGAAGGGCCAACAGGACAGGGTTATGAGAAGGCTTATAACTTAGAGCCATGATTCCAAAATCTGCAGGATGCATAAAAATCACCTGGGAGCTTAATTTCAGGGCACCTGTCTGGATCTATTCATCTGCTGATGGAATTCTTTTGATAAGTCAGGTGATGAATATAATGCGAGGTCAGGCTAGGAAACCTCTGACTTATTAGATCCTCTATACACACCAGATTCTGGGCCAGTGAACAGAAGCAAGGGCCTCAGTTATCTCTTTCCTTCTAGTCTGGGGCTCTTTCTTTTACATCCTCCGGCTGCCTTTATAGTTGAAAGTCATCATAGAAACCTCTCATATCAGAGAAATAAGGTTTGCTTGGTGTGACTTTTGGCATTTATGCCAGATGGTCAGTATAGACTGGACTCAGGTGAAAATCTTGAGAGATAGAATTTTGAATCTGTGTGTCCATAACTGTTGGGATCTATTGGACAGAAAAGATCAGATTAAAAACATTTTTTTCAATGGCATAAAGCAACAAAGGTTTGTTTATTGTTGATGTTATACATCTATACTGGATCTTCTGGGGGCTCTACTATGACTTTCTTAGCTCCAGGACCCAGGCCAGTTGCTGAGGCAGAGGGAAGAAAGATCATGGCAAAGCATACTCTGGCTCTTAAGCTTCCACCCTAAAGTGACACATATCAATACAGTCCATATTTTATTGGACAAATGAAGCCTTACTTCATGCAGGCAGGGATGTGTAATCGTACAATGGGCCTGGAAGAAGAAGCCCAGTCTTAAAGCCTAGCACAAAAGCTTAGACTTGTTTATTATTGATCCCCAAGATCAAGAATGGTGTCTGGCACGTGATCAGTGCTTAAAAATATGTGTTTAATAGAAAAATAATAAATATTCAAGAGTAAAATAATTTGTATCATTCAGTGTTCACCTTGGTTCCTGTACATAGTTCTGAAATTACCTTTTTGGAACATTTTAGAAAATAACCCTAGAAAAGCTTATGTTTGTGAAAATTGCTTTTAGTACAGATTTTTAATGATTGGAAAGCCCTTGACTTGAGGAGACACATTAGACCTGGGCTTCATGAGTCCCCAGTTACATCTTATATTGGTGTAGGAAACATTTTTTCATGTTTCTACTGAGGTTGTTTGTAAGGTCAGTTAGAATAATTGTCTGAGTTTCAGGATATTAAAGGGTGAGGGGTGAGGCATATGAGTCATTAGAGGATTTCGTAACAGAGCTGAGACTAAAACTACCACATTGATTATTAGCTTTGCAGATGGATATCATGGGAAACCTCTTTTAAGCAAAATTATGACTCCTTTTTGGGTTAACAGTGGCTCTTCCATGAAATGGTCAAAAGACTGCACTTAAGTGGCTGTCCTGGGAGACCTGGCTCCCAAATCTATGGACACATTGAGATTAATGGCCAATTCCACCTCCCTGTTTTGTCCTCCATAAGCTTGTGTTTTCAGAGCCACTTCATGCCAAGAGAACAAATGTTTTCAAGTACCTCTTCCATTTCTGGGAAATCTAAAATCTGCCCATAATTTGGCTAATTTGTAGTTGATCATGGTGAAGATAATGAGTAGGGAAAATTGAGGGAGCATGGGACAGGGTTGCTAGGAAACAGATTTACTTCTTGTATCCAGACAAATCAACTAAGGAAATAGTGTTAATGAGTCCAGTTACTGATAATCTCATTGCCAAGGAGGCTGAGATGCAGAGGTAGTGTTACCATGAAAAAGCATGGGACAGGGGCAGAGGCTCTGGGGAAGGCAATGGAGGATGGTGGTTCAGCACGTGGGTTTCGTAATGAGAAAGACTGCAAAATGAGAAAAGTAATAATACTAACTTCCTGGAACATATTTGCTGATTAAATGACATATGAAAGTTTATGGAAAGGGCTTAACACAGTATATGTATAGAGCAGGTAGTCAGTAAATGTATGTCATTTTCTTATGGATTCTAGTTCTAGCTCCTCCACTGACTGCAGAAATGTCTTCTCTTTACTAGTTCAGACAATTTCTCAATCTTCATTTTCTCATTCCACATCCTCTACAGAGATTGTTGTAAGGATCAGTGAGGGGAGATGTGTGTAAACAATTTATAAATATCAAGAAATTTTATGTCTACAAAAGACTTTCCTCATCATTGTGGCAAACAGCATTCCCAGAACTCACATGGTATTTTTACACAGCTGAATAGGGTGCCTTCTCCCCTGCTCCCTACCTTTTCTGTACTTCAAATCTCAGTCATTTTAGCAGGTATGAACTCTCATCTCTGCTTCCTCAATCCAGCAAAACTTTTGTCTACTTGACTCTATTTCTCTGCATCTCAATTTAGAAAATTCCCTCAAGAAGTAAACTGGTGTGAATGGGAGGGTGGGATGGTTAATTTTATGTGTCAACTTGACTGGGCAAAAATGCCTGTAGAATATTATTTCTGAATGTGTGTGTGTGTGTGTGTATGTGAGGGTGTTTCAGGAAGAGATTAGCATTTAAATCAGTGGACTGAGTAAAGAAGATTGTCCTCACCAGTGTGGACAAGCATCAACAAATCTGTTGAAGTACCAAATAGAACAAAAAGATGTAGAAAGTGATTTCACTCTATTTGAGCTGGTCCATCCATCTTCTCCTGCTCTCAGACATTAGTGTTCCTGGTTCTTGGGCCTTTAGACCAGCACTTATACCATAGGCTTTTTTGGCTCTCAAGCCTTTGAACTTAGACTGAATTACACCACCAGCTTTCCTGGTTTTCCAGCTTGAAGATGGCAGATTATGGATCTTCTTGGCTTCCATAATCACATTAGCTAATTCCTTAAGTATCGCTATATCTACCTATTCATCTATCAATCATCTATCTATATATCTATCTATCATCTATCCATGCATGCATCCATCCATTCTATTGATTTTGATTATATGAAGGTCTCTGACTAACACAGAGAGTTTTATCTCATGTGCTTCCCTTCTCTCAACAATTATATCCCTGCATTAATCATTGTCCAATGTCTGAGAACATAGTTTTATATATTGTTTTGTTCATCATTTACAGTAGAGTTAAAGTCTGATACTTCCTACTCCATCATGGCTAAAACTAGAAATTTTCTTAGCTTTCTTGAAGATTTCACTTTATTCTTCTGGGTGAGGCAACCAACAAAATATCCCCCAAGTAAATTGACAAATCAATAAAATAATTACAAATTGGGATATGTTCTATGGGGAAAAACAAAACAAAAAAAAGGCTCTGAAATAGAAATTGAAGGATGAAGAGGGAGGATAGTATTTTAGATATCATGGTCAGTGGAGGCTGCTTTGAGGAAGTTTAAGTTGAGATCTATATAATGAGTACTGTTTTCCTTATATGAAGCAAAGGAGAGAACAGAAGAACCTTTTATAAAAGTATGGATTCTGAATAAGTGCCACTTGCCAAAACTTATGCTGCACAAACAAGGGCTAGAATATTGCATTCACTCTGAGTGCTGTGATTTTAAATAGATAACTCCTTAAACTATTATATGGGAGACATCTGGAGACCTTGAAAGGAGATAAGAGTAAAGAGATCAAGACCATGGCTAGGGATGGGATGTGGTACAGAGTTGGGGGTATACTAGCATGAGTGCTATCTTCAAATACCCAAAGGGCTGTCATGGGGAGGGTAGGCAACTCTCTAGAGCATGGTTTGGCAAACTATAGTCCAGGGGCCAAATCCAGCCACATAGATTGCAAACTAAAGATGGGTTTTTTTTTAATGTTTTTAAATTATTACATTTTAAATGGTTATATTAGTACCTATATATTAGCCTTAATCTTGTGTCTTAGTCCCACAAAGCTTAAACTATTTATCATTTGTTCCTTTAAGAAAAAGTTAGCTGACCCCTACTCTAGATCAGTTACAAGAATTTAATTTTCTTAGCAAAAGAAATGAGTAACAAAGTTGGAATAAACAATTCTTTAAGGGAAAAGTATTTTTCTGGGTGGGGAACTGAAGGACCTTTCCTCACAGGTCTTCTCCTCACCCCTAAATCTCTCATTGCATACATTTGGCTTCTTGAGAAAAACACAAAGACACTGGGCCAACTGGCTAAGGGTTTGATGCTGTGAAATTGGACAGCTTTCTATTTGGCTAAGGCAATAGTTTGATTTAAAAACAAAAGGTTAGTGACTATAACTGATTATATTGTTTCACCTAATTAAATTATTTCTTCCACTGGATTTAGATTATAGGTAAAGTCCTTGCATCAGTAACTGATTAGCATCTGAAATCAATCTGTGACAGGTCATTAACTACCAGGGGAAGACTAGATCATAGTCTAATAAACTAGACCAGTTCCCCAGAAACTAGGCTATGGGCCAAGGTACTTCAAAAGGAAAATACTCATTTCAGACATCTTTCCTAGCAAAAACCACACAAGTGATGGGATGTCTTGAAATATAGTATAAATTCATTCATTTGTTTACCTGAAAAGAAGCTCACAATCTAAAGAAAAGACAAAGACAAAAATAGTATCAATAGTAAGCATATGGAATACACATTTGGTTTTTATAGGTATAGAGGTATGTCCAGGGCTATAAAACTTAGAGGATAGACATGTAGTTTAGGTTTAAGGGAGGCCAAAGAAAGCTTTCTGAAATCGATGACATGTGGATGAACTCCTACAGAATGGTTAGTGGTCACTCAGATGAAGGGGAGTGGGGAAGATGTGTGGGTTGAAAGATTTAGGTAGTAGAGGGCCACAGCCAGGGAAAAAACCATGGTGCATTCAGAAAACTTTAGAAAGTTCTGAATGATGACTGTGCTTAGAAGTGGTGCTGGAGGGTCAAAAAATGGCAGGGCCATATATGCTAGGGAGTTTTTGAATTTTATCCTGAGGACAATGGGGAGGTACAAAAAGATATTTACAGTGACATAATTACATTTGCATTTTAAAGAGATTGTTCTGGGAGTACAATGGGGAGTTGAGTGGTACAACTTAAACCGGAGCTTGGGGGATACATTAAGATGTTGTAGTTATCCACGTAACAGATGACAGTGATGTAGGCAGTAGTAAGGGTGATGGGAAGAGGGGAATGAAATACCAGGGAGGCAAGGTTAGCAGGAGTAATTGTTGCTTGGATGTGTGCATTAAGTGCGGAAAGAGAAGTCAAGAATGCCACTCAGATACATCTCGAATGAGACAAGAACAATAGGACCGATACAGAGAAAATTAAAAACAAGGAAAAGGGATTATCAGTATAAACCAGTACTTAGCACTGTGGGAATTTTGCCTTGGGAATCAGGGAAGGCTCAGTGGAAGAAATGGTATTTGAGATAAGCCTTAAAAAATAGATAGGTTTTCAAAACAAGAGTTGGTCGTGCCCCCTTATGAAGAGGATGAAAATGTTAGCAAATGCTTGAGAGAGAGTAGTGTGTGTAGGGGAGTCATCCTTTATTTTCACAGATAGGTAAGAGTTTGCAGTTCATGGTATTTATTGCCACCGTCCCCTCAATTGACTGTGACAATGTTCTCTTGAGAAGGTCATGGTAAGTATTAGGTCATTAAATATGAAATGTCTGATTTCAAATCAATAGTTTATTATATCTCAAACAAGAAGCAGTACAATTAATCAAAGTGTGTGCCTAAACTATCAACATAGTTTTGCCATCTTAGTGGTAGCTTGTTTATGTCAGCAGTGAAGAAGCCTGGAGAGCGAGTGGTGATGAAATTGCAAAAGTCATTTTCCTCGGCTTGTTCAGAATTGAATATTTGTCCTTGCAAGAAGTGGTCGAAAGCCTGGAAGAAGTGGTAGTCAGTTGGTGCAAGGTCTAGTGAATACAGTGGATGACAGAGAGTTTCCAAGTCCAGCCTCTGTAGTATATGAGCAGCATTGTTTGTGTGACATGTAATTAAGGGTTGTCTTGCAAGGGGATTGACCTGTCTCTATTGACCACTCTCTGCTGCTTAATCGCAAGCATCCTCATCATTTTGTCCATTTGGTTGCAGTAGATATCCGTGTAATCGATTGATCAAGTTTCATGAACTTCCAGTGGATAATGCCAGTGCTGGACAACCAAACAGACATCATTGACTTTTTTTTTTTGATGAATATTTGGTTTTGGACTGTGTTTTGGCACGTTGTCTTTATCCAACCATTGTGCCAAATACTTGTGATTGTCAGAAAGAATCCATTTTTCATGATATGTAATGATACAATGTAGAAATGGTTTGCCTTTATATCATAACAACAAAGAAAGGCAAGGTTTGAGATGATTTCTCTTCTGACACACATTTAATTCATGCAGAACCCATCTATCCAGCTTCTTTACCTTGCTGATTTGTTTCAAATGGTCCAACATTGTTGGAATAATAACGTCAAACCTTGCTGCTAATTCACACCTAGGTTGAGATGGCTTCACTTCCACTACAGCTTTCAGTTTATCGTTATCTACCTTGGTTTCAGGTCACCCATGTGGCTGATTTTCAAGATTAAAATCACCAGAATGGAACTTCTTGAACCATTGTACTCGATCCATGTGTGTTCATTAGCCACACACATCCTTTCCAAACACTTCATTGATATTTCGAGCTGCCTGCAATGCATTGATTCCACAATGGAACTCATATTCAAAAATATCACAAATTTTTAACTTAGCTATGGTTTCACAAAAATTGCTCTAAAAAAATTTTGAAAGATAATCACAAGCCAAACCATACATTTGAAAGACTGAGAATGTACCTTCACAATAAAATAAAACAAGAAGTGTCAAAGTGAAATGTCAGAGATATCAACTGTCAAACTCAGTACTTACGGAAATCAGACATTTCATGCTTAATAACCTAATAGCATGATCTCCTTTTCAGAGGCACTTGGGTAAAATGGTGCATCCAAGCTCCCAGGGCTTGAGAAGAACCATGGCTTGAATCCACATGGCCCTGAGTACAAAGCAACATGAAGCCAGATCCAAATGGAAAGTTCAGGCAGTTGCTGCTCAGGTAGGGACCTGGACAGAAATTCCTCTCTCAAACAAGAGACCTTTCAGCCTTAACAGCCAGTTATGTTTGCACTGTGTATACTAAAAGTTCAAAGCCTGAAATTGAGAAAGCAGATTTTAGAGTGATCTTCAAGGACCCTGAACCAAAACTCAGCATTGAAGGAGTAAAGTTAAGCTTTATTCTTTTGCTCCTGGGAAGTGGTAACTTACATGTAAGCACTTTGGAAAGGATGTACCAGATATCTTTTGGTCCAAGGTTCAGAGACAAAAATAAAACTTTAAAAGTTGGAAGTCTTCTCAGTAGCCACTTCACTCAACATTTTCCGAAGATTGTTTTACAAATAGAGCCTATTTGTGAATTCTACTGAGTGTTAGTAGGTAATACACAGATCTTTAAAAAAGAAGGATTCTATGGTCAAATAAGTTTGAAAAATTCTGGATAAACAAATATAAATATGTTTTAAATAAATTATTTTAGAATAGTTTTAAATTTATAAAAAACATTGGAAAGATAGTGCAGAGAATTCCCATATATTCCATACCCTGTTTCTTCTATTATTAATATCTTAACATTAGTATGATACATTTGTCATAATTAATGAACTCATATTGATATATTATTATTAACTAAAGTCTGTACTTTGTCCCTATTTCCTTAGTTTTTTTTATCTAAGTCTTTTTTGTTCCAGGGTCCCATTCAGTATAGCACTTTATATTAAGATGTCATGTGTCCTTAGGCTGCTCTTGGCTATTACAGTCTAGCAGGCTTTCCTTGTCTCAGATGATCTCCAGAGTTTTTAAGAATACTAGTCAGGTATTTTGTAGAATGCTCCTTTATTGAAATTTGTCTGGTATGTTTCTCATGATTGGACTGGGATTATAGTTTTTTTTTTTTTCCTTGAAGAATACTACAGGTAAAGTGTTATTTTCATTATGTCATCTCAAGGGTACATACCATCAGGATGACTTACCACCATTGGTGTTAACCTTGGTTACCTGACTTTAGTAGTATTTGTCAAATTTCTCCCCTTTAAAGCTACTCTTTTTTCCCTTGCAATACTGTAATTTTTGGAAGGAAATCATTATGTGCAGCTGATACTTAATGTGTGGGGACTTACGCTCCATCTCCTTGAGGCAGAGTAGCTACATGAATTATTTGGGATTGCTCAGTACAGGAGATTTGTTTATTCTCTTCCATTTACTTATGTAATCATTTCTTTATATCAGTATAGACTAATAGCTATTTCCTTTGTACTTCGTGTTATAATTCAATACAATTTCATTTTGTTACTCCAATTGTTAGATCTTTGGCCATTGGGAGCTTTTTAAGTTGCCTCCTGAGTTCTTTTGACATACTTTCATCATTGAATTTTTTTGCGTTTATTTTGTTTTGCTTTTAGTTTTAGTACATCCTTGCTTTCTGACACAAGATGTCGAATCAGATATTTTCCCAGGAGATTTTTTTTTGTGTATTAATAATATTAGAAAGCAAGATCTGGGTGCTAGATGTGCTTTCTGCAACTGGGGTTCCATTGCTTCTGGGAACTCTCAGCTGACAGAGTGAGCAAATATAT
>CAUYSK010099606.1:0-38361 GCA_963575035.1 Avahi laniger
GTCCAATTAATTTCTTTCTATTTTTTGGTAGAGATGGGGTCTCGCTCTTGCTCAGGCTGGTCTCGAACTCCTGAGCTCAGAACGATCCGCCCACCTCGGCCTCCCAGAGTGCTAGGATTACAGGCTTGAGCCACCACGCCCGGCCCAAACAGTCTTCTTTTAATTTGGGCCAACACCGATCTGTTCATCCTTGCTGCAACTCACCAGATGCTTCTCGACAACCAGAAGCCCGAAATAGCCATAGACTGTTTATACAAAGCAGAGTTGGGCCAAGGACCTCATCCCCGAAAATGACTTTTCCCCTCGGTTTAAAACAAGTTTGAGATTCCGAGTCACAAGAGACCATTTGGCAGGGAGATGGCGGCAAAGTCCCTGCCAAATGCAGCCTCCAAGAAGGGGCGACGACCCACGCCAGCCCCCGTTGTGGTGAGCTGAGCTTGCAGTCTGGCCCTCCCTGTGAGGCCACCTGCCCAGAAGGGTCCTGGAGACCATTTAAAGGGATCAACAGAAATGCCTAGACTCCGGCAGGACCTGAAATTGGAACTGAGATTGTGACGTGGAGCTTCCATGAAACGGATCTCAATTCCCAGTGAAATCAAAACTGCCTCGGTTCGGGATTGGGAACTTGCTTTTCGTTTTGTAAACATTTCCTTCTGACAGTTGCTCGGGCCAAGAGATGCTCAGCTCTGTTTTCTTAGATGATCTAAAACCCAAGCTTTGCTTCAAACGATTTTTGACTTTTTGACTTTCTTTCTGTGGTCAAAATTACTTCTCTTTCTCATAACATTGGTTATATAAACACACACACACACACACACACACACACACACTTTTTCTATAATGACTGCATTTTATGTAGTGTCTTCACAGTACATCCATGATAACTTAAAACACTTCCTATTGCCAAATACGTAGCCTGTGTGAGAAAGATTACAGACACCAGCCCAACCCAACGGCAGGTACTCTTGTTTTGGGCTGTCTGTAATCCCGAGAGCATGGTGGGAATCTTTAGAACAGTACAGTTAGTCTGATTTTATAAAGTCAAAACAAAATCTCCAGGTGGGGATATTTCCAACCCAGAGAAAGTAGTGCAGTGTGGGCAATACCTGAAGTTGGAATTCGGTGCCCAGCTCCCGGAACGCAGGCACGAGAGCACCCAAGCTTTGGCACAGCACTTGCTTTGCGACTTCCTTTCTAATCAAAGAGAAACCAGTGTCTTTAGCTGGCGAGGACCAACTCCCAGAAGCATACACTTGAAGCAGGATGGAGAGCAAAGGAAAGTGAAAGACTAATTCTCTCCTTTCCTGCGTGTGGCGCAGGCAGACACGCCAGACACCGTGCCGGTGATCTGATTCACAGCAACGTGTTATTTAGGTAGCATGCGGGAGGGGGAGTGAAGACGGGAAAGGAGTGCTAGCGTTTGTTGGGGGCCTGCTATGATTTCATACGTTTTGTCAGCTCAGGAGACATTTTCACGTATGCAATTTCATCTGCTCGCTCCATTTCACAGGTGAGGAAAATGGGTCGAGAGAGGTCAAGAGACTTGTCCGGGGCCACTAGGTGGGTACAGAGATGGGGACGTCCATGAAGCCCAGGCCTGTGACTCCCAGTACACCCTGTTCCCGCAACAGCACTTTCAAGATCCTTCTAGGTCCCCTTCTACCATGGGCTCTGGGGCTGAGTTGGCAAGGTCAGGTTCAGCAAGCCGAGAGCACAGGAAAACGCCAGGAGAGGGGACATAAGAGCTCAACTTTTTGTAGTCTTTCTCTTTTTCCCAAATTCCCTACAGACTTTACTCTCTTTCTTCTTCTTCTCAGACTTGTGACATTGTATTGGTTCTCTGTGAAAAATATATCTTCTGTAACATGACTGCAAAATTTTATACCTTAACCACACCAATGTGTGCAAAGGGCCAGGCACATGGTAGATGCTCTGAAAATATCATTTTTGCTGTTTAAACTTTATCTCTGCAGGAACCATCATAGATGCATTAAAAGGAGCAGAATCATTTCTTCATTTGCAATATGGGGTTAAGTTTCTGTGTTAATACTGGAAAGTGGAATGCTTGTGACTTGTCATATTCAGAGATTAAAAATAGCTGTTTTCCTTCACATCTGATGAAGAAAGCATGTGTTTTGATTTGGGCTTTAAATGCTGCAGTGAAGTTTCTGTTGCAGGACGTCAGTGCTCAGTCGTTGAAGTTTAGGTATCAGGCTTGGGTGTGATGTTCAGAACAGGAAGCAGGAAGCAGGGCAGGCTGCTGGGAGTGGAGGTGAGAGCAAGATAGGGACCTCACTTTCTATTCAATTACTCTCTAATAGAGGTTTTACGCTTTTAAAAAAAGTATGCAAAAAACTAGCAATAAATTGTGATGCAAATATTTGTAATGCTTGCTTGTTTTGCTCTTAAAAATATTTCATAGCCGTGCTTTTTAATAGCTTTCCCGCTGCTGGTCAGATTGAACTTGGACAACCTTATTTGTAGATTCAAGCAGCTCATTCTTCTGCCCATTCATCCATGTCCCCTCCTCCTCTGCTCTTTACAACCACTGTCACTGCTGTTATGACACAAGGACTGAGCGGGGGCGGTTGTAGGGAGCAAGCAGTGCTCTCCCTGATGCTCAGCTTCTGATTAATGAGGGCCACGGGCCTCCCAGCCCTAGAGACTTCCATGAGCAGAACCCTTTTCATTAAGAAAGATAAGGCTGAGTTTAGCAAAAAGAATGGAGACCAGAGTGGGGTCAAAAAGACAAATTTTAAAGATAAATCAAGGAACCACTGCTACACTTATTCAAATCTGTTTTTGGATGGCTCTTGGCTCCCATACACGGAATACTTTGGTAGGCCCTGCCTTTTGGGGTGATGTTTCCCCCCCCGTCAATTTCCAGATTGGATCGAAGTTGGCGAATCACATTACTCCAGACAACAAGCGTGTTCCACTATGATGGATGTTTGGGACCAGAAAAACTTCCAATCCGGGAGTCCCCAGGGAGAGGGCAGGGGGACAGGAAACCAAAGCAGCATCGTCTCTTGCCCAGAAAACACAACAGCAGATGCTATGCCGTTGGAGCCGTCCTGATTCTTCCAAATGAGGATAAACGCTGTGTGCTTCGCAGCAGGAGGCAGGGGAGAAAACATCACTCTTCGGCTGTCAGAGGAGCACTGTGAGGGCGATCCGTGTGTCTATATAAGGGGCTCGGGTGGGTTGAAGACACAGAAACGGGCTGGAATTTTGCAAGAGGAGCAAGGTGAGCAGGCCAAGGTGCTCTGAGACCATGCAGATGGGCAGCAGCTCTGTTGCACTGTGGCCTCTGGGGGCTTAGGCGGTGGGAGGGGATCTGCAAAGAGTCTGAGTTAAGATACCTTTTAGTAGGGAGTGGCTGTCCATATCCTCATACCAAATCAAGTCCGTGTAGCATCCTTTGCTCCTTTCTGCCTTTCTTAGGCTGCAAGACAGAGTAGAGGAAAGTGTCTGTGAGCTGCCCAGAGGCTCTTTGGCATCCATTTTCCAAGGCAATCCTGATATAGAGCAGACAGCGTTGAAATACCTTTAACTCACCTATAGCTGGGTGTGAGTCGTGGGGTGATCACAGGGCTCCCACATGGTCCTCAATGACCCAGCTCCCAAGATTGGGCTCTGCTGTTGGTTTTTGGTCCCGTCTTGTTCTGTCTCAACTTCCCTGAGTCAGGGTCTGTCTCAAGCCGTGATGGGCTCTGCTTTCTTGGTTGCAGATGTCTCTAAGGTGACGTAGGCCCACCTGACTCCAGATGGCTGCTCGCCTGAGGTTCTCCACTGATACACTCTGCACCCCTAACTAGGATCTTGCTGTAACTTTTCAGAAATCCCAGGGTCATCTACCTGAGCCTTCCTAGGTTGGTCGTCTGATGTTTCCAAGTCCCTGTGGACCTGGTCTCCCAGCCCCTGTCTACAGGTAGTGGTTAGATCTCATCACTTGTTCCATTCTGTCCCCATCTCTCCTTGCCCGCTCAGGAGGGGGCCAGGCCTTGGGGGCTGGGCTACTGCTATCGGGCACACAAAATGACAGACGGTTCATCTAGTCGACAGGGCAGAACTTATCCAAGTATGGTGTATACAAGGTCCACTTTCAAATACTTTAAATGGATTTAGATATTAAAAAGCAACAGAAAGATCACAATAAAGTTCAGAATTAGTTGCCAAATACATTTTATAGACAACCGCTGTAAGAACTTGGAGAGGGACTGAGATGATGGGGAAGGGCTGAATGTGAAGTTCAGATCTGGGGAAAGAATTCTGGAGGAGTGAGGAGGGGGCTCTTACAGGCTGAAATGAGTCCCCCACAAATTCCTGTGTTGAAGCCCTGACCCCCGGTACATCAGAGTGTGACTGTATTTGGAGATGGGTAAAGAGGTGATTCAGGTTAAATAAGGTCATGGGGATGAGCCTTAAACTTGGTGTTCTTGCAAGAAGAGGAAATCAGGGCAGAGACAGACAAGGAAAAAGGCCATGAGATGACCCAGGAAGACGACAACTGTCTACAAGCCCAGGAGAGGCCTTAGGAGATACAACCACCCAACACCTTGATCTTGGACTTCCAGCCTCCGCAGCTATGAGACAATACATTTCTGTTGCTGGAGCTGCTCAGCCTGTGACACTTTGTTATGACTGGCCCAGGAAACTTGATGGGGGCTGGGTGGCCAAAGCAGGAATATGTGGCTGGGAGAAGACCCTTTGCTTAGAGCAGAAAGGTTCCTGGACCAAGGATATGGTGAGTCCATAGATGGCTCCGTGAACAAGTTCCGGAAGCAGACAAGCTGAGGGGGATGGGGACAAAGGGAAGAGCACCAGGGAAGAAAGAATGCCCACCTCTGGGATGGCAGTTTTGCCTGGCATTTACCTCCTGGTGGATTAACTATTGCTCAATGCTAACAGGCAGCCGGATTTACTTTATGGGATTAATCAAGGCCTCGAAGGCCCTCCAGCACTCAAAAGGGACAGTCAACAAGAAAGAAACAACAAAGGCAAGAGACAAAAGATGAAGAGGAAGAGGAGGTGCCTTTGCAGGGCTCAGGAAAGACTTTTGCACTGTCAGAGGGAAAGAGAGACGCAGCAAGTGGTAAAAGAGGAGATGCACCCATGAAAACTACTCAGACCACCAGCTTTTTCTCTAAAATGTGGCTGCACATTATTGTTTTCACCCTTCATTTGGAACCAAGAGTATAAGAACAGAAAGGCAGCAATGCAAGCAGAGGGTAAAAGTTCGTGGGGACCTGGAGAATGTCCTCAGCCTGCTGGTCCCATCTCCTGCCCCGGGCTCACCGGAGGCTGCGGGGGCCGGAGCTCACCGAGCCAGGCTGACATGGGAAGGGGGCAGAGTTGCTGAGGGCAGCCCCATCTTGTCACCCAGAGCTGTGTGTGGAAAACAGGGTGTCCATGGGAAATGGTACCCTCTGGAGCAAGGGCACTGACCCCAACATCTTTCAGTGCTTGTAAGTTTAGCAAGGAGGGGAGACAGGAGACAAAGGGTCAGGAAAGGAAATGTGAAAGGTGAAAGGGCAAAGGACCAAGGTCACTGTGGCACAGTGTCAACCCAAGGCTTCCTTCTGGTGCCCGAGGCTGGCAGTGGTGTTATTGCTAAATGGCCTCGACATGACTGGGTCCCCCCATATCAGTTCTGCACCCACCGCCTTCCATGTCCTCTCCCTGTGCCCTGCCGTGGAGTCTCATCTCTCAACAGGACTGCAGGGAGGAAGGGGAGGAAGACCCTCCAACAAAGCGCCAGCTCAGGGACACGTGGCTTTGGCGAAATACATTTCCCCACAGTAACACCATTTCTATTCTGGTTAGGCAATTGCAGACTTAAAAAAAAAAATAGGAAGAGAAGAAAGAAACAAAGAAGGAGGAGGAGGAGCAGGAGGAGGAGAGGAAATATGACTCCTGTTTGTCTTTTGGAAGGTACCCGTCCCTCCAGCACCCCTTACTGCACCCTTGGCCCTTCTTGGGCTCCAGACAGGCCCTCCAATGCCCTGCTGTGGGGTGCCATGGTCAGGACGCCTTCCCAAGGAGCCAGTGTGGCCCCAAAAGTCTTGGGGGGCATCTGGGGTCCTCCCTTTCAGCAAATTCCAAGGGTCTGGCAGAAATTGTAGGCTGGCTTTGGTCAAGTGGCGTCTATCAGTTGCTGCTACCCACAAGAGGCAGCCAGATTGTGCTGGGATTTTGCTAAAGGGCTGAGAAACCCTGTGGCCGCACCCGGGCTCCTGCCGCCCTGCCTGTTCCACAGGAGACACTCGTGCAGGGGCAGTGGGCGCTCCCCGCTCACCCTGATACCTGCGCAGGACATCACAATGACACGTGGAGCGGGCCCCGCCCCTGAATAGAAACTTGCCACCTTATCTAACAGCTCATGCAGGTTGGGAACATTAATTAAGCCAAGTGGACATGTGCCAATGGCATATTAAAAAAAAACATGCTCGTCTGTTGAACACCAGAAACCATGCTCAGCATCATCTGCACTATGCTGTCAGCTAGGGACGGCTCAGATCGTGGATGGCAAACGATGGCCCGTGGGCTACTAGGGCCCGCGGCCTGTTTTCTTCTTTTTTTTTGGTGGGGGGAGCTAAGAATGATTTCTACATTTTTAGAGCGTTGTCTTCCTCCCTCCAAAAAAGTAAAAAAAAAAAAGAAGAAGAAGATGTGGCAGAGACCGTCTAGCTCACAATCCCTAAAATATGTGCTATCCAGACGTATACAGAAAAGGTTTGCAAACTTCTTGTGGACACGAAATAGATTTTTATTTTTTGGTTCATCTGGGCACATCCTTCCCCTCCTCCCCACTTATGACAATGCCTTGGAAAAATGCATTCTTGACTTTTTAACAGATGAACTTGGAACCCATCCAGCTCGTAAGCTGGGGACTGTCTGTGCTTTTCTGTATTTTTTGTGCCAAGCGCAGTGCAGGGCTCAGGAGAGGTCACTTGCTGTTGGTGACCATCAGTGTGTATACAATGACCCCCAGGTTGACCGGGAAAAGAAGTGTTCCCCAAACTCCCTTTGGGACCTCTGTGTTCCTGAGGACGCTAAGGTGATGGTCACTGCTGGCTTTGCCTTACACGTCACCCTGTGGAGCAAACCCAAAGCCGCCTGCCCAGCCTATGTCCTTGGCTCTGATGCTGCCTGTCTAGGGAGAAAGACTAGAATCGCATGTGCTTGTCTTCTAGCCAGTGACAGAGGCATAGAGAAACCCACACTCAGGCCCTAGAACAGGCCTGCGCTGCCAGCCACTGGCAGATTGAGCAGGGGGGAAGGTGCAGACAGAGCTGGAATTATGGGCTGGAGATGAACGAGTGAGATAGGACAGTCAAGTGTTGAGAAATGCAGTGGACCCTGGGGACATTGGGGTGTCATGGAAAAAGGAGTTGGAGGCTGGATATGGGGAAACTCAAAGAAATTCTTAAAATACCACCCTCCCCAATCTCTTCCTTCTCTTTTTACAGCACAGAAATGACATGAAATAGGCGAAGTTATGTGACAAGTATAAAGTGCTCCACGAAAGGGTGGAAATATTCAACTCAACGTGGAATTTTCTGCCTTAGCTTCCTCTCTGCCAGACTGGAATGCACCTACTGTGTTCAGGCTTTTGAATAGGCCAATGCCTTCATTACTTTTTTATCCCAACACAGTATGAATTTGCTCTTAGATTTCCTACTTCATTAAGTCTGTATTTTTCTTAGCTTAGCGATAATCATTCCCAGCTTATAATGTGGCTACACCGAATATGACATGGAGAAAAAAATAAAGTAGCAACTCCTGAGCCACAGGAAAAGGAAAGACGATTATTCTGTCTTTTGAAATGAGTGAGCAACCAGCTCCGGGACAGTTCCTTGCTTCTCAGTTGCACCCTGCTTTGAGCAATGCCCATGGTAGTCTTCCCCTCCTGAACACCTCCCCAAGCCCCCAAACCCTACAACCTTCCTTTTAGGTGGGAGAACCAGTCATCCTAGCAGCAAAGCAGAAATGACATTTTCCTGCATAGAGGAGACACCCATTCTCAGCCCCAGCTCCATACCATTTGGATCTGGGGAGAGTGACTGAGCCACTGCGATGGGAGCCCTGGCAATGGGCCGACGTCCTCTGCTGAAATCCTAACTTGCTTTTGTTGGCCCAGCCCCACCACAGTCATCTCCACTCACTCCTCTCGCAGGAACTCTGGAGGGCCAGGAGGCCACAGCTGCCATTGCTTTCTGAAGACGGTGGACCCCACGGCGGCCTGGCTCAGCCCTGCTCTCAGCTCAGTCTGTGGACACGGAGCGGGTACAAACAGTGTTCCAGCCGGGCCCGACCGGAGCTGTGTGCAGGTGGTTTCATGGTTACAAGTCCTAGTAGTGTAAAAAGAGATCAGAGTCACCAGCGAGCACACCTCTGATGTCTCCAGATTTGCTGCCTCTGCCTTCTTTTTAGTCACTCTGGTTTTTCTTGGGGTGTTAACCTTCCATCCGCCTTTACTGACGAGCAGAGCTCTTTCCTTAATTAGTTAGTCCACAAATATTCATATGCAGAGGCAGCATCTTTTTTGGCAAGAGGACTTGAGCAGAACCAGCCCCAGCAGCAATTGAGAATGCTCATCAAGCTGTGATTAAGTAGCTGTAATTAAAGAGTGAACAATTACCTGCCCAAGCAAATAGTTTCTAAAAGATTCTCACTCCCAGGCCATAACCATGAAACCTGCCTGGCCAGAGAGTCTGCATGCTGGTTCTCTCTGAGGGGGTGAGGAAGCCGAGATACTGGGACATACAGCTTTCACTTGCGAAAGGACATCAGGAACAGGTGCCACAGCTTTCAACTGACATCTCATTTTCAAAGACTGCCTAGGTCTCTAGCTATCTGGAGCTCAGCATTCTGAACACTTTCTCCACAGTGACATCTATAAAATCCACGTGCTTGACACACTCTGCATTTCCTGCTAAAATTCCTATAATCCGTTCCCCTTTCTCCAACTAAAAAAAAATAAAACTGTTGGAATACACGTGAGTGAAATTGAGTGATGCTGTATTTGTTCTCACTCATTTTAAGAAGGGATGTACTTCCTAAAAGCGTCCATATTAATTGCAGTTGGTAACCAATGATTTCAATACACCACCCAATGTATTTCCTGTCTGCAATTGCTTTTTGCTGTTCTTGGCCAACGCGGCCTCTTGTGCATTCCCTCATGTGCCCATCTTCTCCCAACTTGGCATAATTTGTCCTTCTTGCAAGGCCTTGATAACATTGCAGGCCATTATCCCCTAAAAAAGTGGTGCAATGTGATAATTAGAATTGTAGACACCACACCCCTCCACGGACGACCTGCTCTTGAGTTTGGCTGGATTGGGGACATGACAGCATATTTGCCAAGTTTAATCTGGAGGCAAATCCCAAGGAAATGAAACATTAAACAAGTTTGGGTATGGTTTGGTACCCTCAGCATAACTAGTCCAAAGCAGAGGACTTTTACCCCCACTCTCTACGAAGCAGGGGGACTAGGGCAATGCACAGGCTTGGAGTTAGGGAGACCCAGGTTTGAATCACGGTTCCTCCTTGACCTTGGGCAAGTCCTTAACCTCTCTCAACCATCAGATTTTTATCTCTAAAATAGGAGGAGCAGAGTTGCTACAAGATTTAGAGACAAGCAGTGCAAAATACCCTGCAGATGCCTGGCACATAGTAGGACCTAACGGAAAAGCCGTAACAGACACACTAAGTGATTACAAGCAGAAGCAGTCTTGGGTGCACACAAGGGAGGGAAAGGGAAGAAAACTCTGATGAGAAAAATGCTTTTCTGAAATCCTTGCAGCAGTCTGGGGAAACCTTCGAATAATGAGATTCGAGGTCTCTCTCAATGCACGCAATCTGAATTGCAGAATAAACTCAAATTTTGCCTATCCCACAGTGTTGTCTTGATTTTTATGATGTTTAGATAATCCCAAAGCAAATGCTTTTTATAACACATTAGAGAAGGCATTTTAACCACTGTTACTCTGGGTAAATTCCTCAAACTCCAAATAGAAGCAGTAAACATGTGAGTATAAATATGACAATCATTTGTTTAACTGCAACAATTTTAGATAGTTTTTGGCATGCTCAAAAGTACAGAGATTTTTGTAGCTAAGTAAAAAGTAACTCAGCTCTCATATTGTTTATCCCACTTTGACTAAGTTTTGGGTGACAAGTATCAATTTCTTGCAAAACTGTCATGTTTTACCCAATATCATGCTATGGGAAAGGAAAAAAATGTTAAAAGTTTGCCTCCCTGGAGAGAGGAGGCTGAGAAGAGTGCAGTGGCCAATTATTTATGGATAGTTTTACACAGATACAATTGTCATGGTTTTTATCTGATAAGCAAAAGATTTTTTAGTTGTTTATTTTGATTAGATGTGGCATTAATGTCAGACTTCCAGTGCTCCCAGACTTTCCCAGATCTAAAATTTAAATTTGTCTGTAAAGGTGTTTAAAGATCATTTTGAACATGGGATCATATTTTGCTGGAGAAAAATTATTACCATTCTTTCCACAGGACTCTGGGGCAAAGAGTGATTTTCTTATTCAGATCCTAGAAGAAGCTCTTCTCACACTTAATTTTCTTAGCAAGGCAGAAGAGAAGTGAGCTTTGCATATTCAAGTTCTTCCTAGATGCCTGTCTTTATGATAGGACACGCACATTTGGTGTTACAGGACATGCAAAGAGAACAGAAGAGTCTAAAAGTCCAGCCAACATCTCCGTGCCAGAATCCAAGTTCTGAACACAAGGCTGCATATCTGTCTAGCCAAAAAGAAGACACTCTTTACAAAGAGACCAAGAAAGCAGTCATATTCTAGGTCCACACACAACCAATAACAACCCAATTCCACATGCAAACATACCCTCCATTGCATTGTGAAAACAGACTTGCCTTTTAGAAGGATTTAAGGAAATTATCATTTTGCTGAAAGGGAAGAAGAGAAAGATGTTCAGGTCACGACCTTTGCTGTGAAGGTTACATAATAGCTACAACCTGTTTGGAAATTCTTGGAGGAAATTATAGGAGAAAGAGGCTGTGGAAATGGTTGGTAGTTTTAGACCAGTGATTCTTGTTGAGAATTATTCCAAAAACATGACACCTATTTTAAATTCTTACTGTGGAATGACAGGCATATTTCAAATTTTACATAGAGTTACCATCTTCATCATTAGTAACATACAGGTTGAGCATCCCTAATCCAAACATCTGAAATCTGAAACTCTCCAAAATCTGAAACTGTTTGAGCACCCATGTGATGCCACAAGTGGAAAATTCCATACCTGACCTCATGTGACAGGTCGTAGTCAAAACTTTGTTTCATGCTTAACACTATTAAAAATATTATATAAAATTACCTTCAGGCTATGTGTATAAGCTGTATATGAAACATAAATGTCATGTTTAGATTGGGGTCCCATCCCCAAGATACCTCATTAGATATATGCAAATATTCCAAAATCCAAAACACTTCTGGTCCCAAGCATTTCGGATAAGAGATACTCAACTTGTACTGAATTATTAAGGTTTACCAAAATTTGGTATACATAAAGCAAAAATAGCGTGTTCCCCAAGTTTCTGTGGAAAGTGGGAATAGACGAAGTTGAGTGGACCACTGGATCTTTTTCCAGAATAAATGGATTTCTGTCAAAGAATGTTTGCAAACTCCTGCTTTAGACAGTTCTTTGGTGATCTGTCAGTATCTATCCGAAGCTAAGCGTTAGTATTTTTCAAAGTTCAGGGGGGATATACTTGGATCATAAGGCTCATTTCAACATGCCACAGGTGAAGCTCATTCATTAGGCAACAGTGAAGCAGGTGAGAAGAAATGGAAGTCAATATTTGCCTTTCAAAATATTATAAGCACTGGATTTTCATAACAGAGTTCTGGAAAAGGTAAGTGATTTGCCAAGAAAAGCCTTTCCTGGCCTTGCCAACAAGGCTCTTGGGTAGGTTGGCAGCCTCTATCTTAGCATGAAGTTAACACTCACCCCACCCCAACCTCTTGATTTTTAAATATGGTATGGAAGAAGCCTTCCTTCATTTGATCTTGGAACTGTTTAATGGATTTTTGTCCCTAGTAGTTAAATTGAAAGAAAAAATGACCCTCATGGCTGCTGTCTTCTCTTGGGAAAAATCATGCTCTCCTCAACTGGTTCTTTGAACACTCTCCAGACCCGAGGGTAGAGAATGTTCCTCCACTACACTGAGACATAATGAGAGCCTCTCGCTCTCATCTTTAGAAGATAAGGAGCAGTATCCAATCCAAGCGCAGCAAAAGGTAAATCTCACTGTCCCCTTTCACCCAAGCTGAGAAATTGGATGCATCAGAAGTGGTGGAGTTTTAAAAAGTTGCTCTAAAAATAAACGTGCCTGGATCTTGGCCACCGTCTTAAAGCTCTTCCTCTCTGGGCCCTCTCCCCATAAATGTCAAATGTGGCTATCGGTACGTTTAGCCTGAAAATAAAATCCCCTCACTTCCACCAAGAAATAACTCCAAACTTAGAGTGCGAGCTCAAAATATTCATGATGAAATCATAATCCTATATTTATAGTCTTTTGGATTGTGCCTGACATTCCGTTTCCCATGGTGGTTTTCATGGAAGCGGGCTGAGAGGATGACCGAGAGGGCGTTAGCTGCGGGGGATACTGTCCAGGATCGTTCGGAAACGGGCGGTTGTGAAGCATCCTCCCTCGTCCCTGCACCCTCCCTGCTGACAGATGCATCAGGTCTCCTCCCCTGCCCCATCCCCAGAAGGTCCCCCGTTTGATGGTCCCGTCTCGTCCTCCAGGAAGAGTGAGCTGGCCTTCCGAGGAGGAAGTGGGGTGGGTCCCTAGGATCCACCCCTTGCTTTGCACCTCCCCTGTCCTAGACCTCCTCCCCGTTTTCACTGAGAGAGATGGTGTGGACCTTAATGGTTGGAACTTGGTGGTTCTCTCCAAGGCTGGGGGTTGAGGGCCCCACACAGCAGCAGACCTGCAAAAAGCTTTTACTCCTCACCCGGGCCGTGGTGCAGGCGGATTGGTCTTTGGGTACCGTAATCCTGGCAGATCCCCGGGGCATGGAAGAGAAAAATTTCCATTCACAGACCCCGTCGGTCTTGGAGATCTTACAGACGGTCTCTCCCGCGCCCACAGGGATGCGCACCATGTCCGTGTGCTGCCTCTCCAGGGCGTGGCTGGGCGCGTGCAGGGTGTAGCCCGGCGTGTATTTCGAAGACTGCTTTCTGCGGAGACACTGGATCCTCAGCACGTTCTGAAAGGCCTTTTTGAACTCTTGACTGGAGCACGGGTATATGATGGGATTGATGCAGCTGTTTAGGTATCCGAGCCAAAATACTATTTTAAAAACCGTTTCCGAGGGCTTGAAATCGGGAAAGAAAGACCCTGGAAGAAAAGACACAGATTCAGACATATTATTTGTAAGCCAACAGGCCAATTGTCTAGGAAAACAACCAAGCAAACATCTTTTTATATCTTTAAAAAGTTGCAAATGAGTCCAAATGCATCTGAGTTGTGTACAATTGACAGACTAGCTCCTGTGTGTGTAACCACTTCATAATGTCCTCAAAGACCACTCTTACTTGGTGCATGCGACTGCCGTCATCTACGGGCTGCATCAGCTCTCGGGGCTAGAGAATATCACCTGATGGCTGCCGTGAAGTGTTCAGAATGAAAACACAGAATTTAGACTCAGTCAACCTATGAAAATTGTTTTGCCTGAATTTAAAAATAAACTGGAGTCCATTTAAATAACCATAAAAATAAACTGGAGTCCACACCCATATTCAGTTATCCGAATGTACCCTTTATTCCCTGATGTAGTGTTGTATAGACACAGCCTAAATGCTCATGATTTCCTCCCCTCCTGAATAATGATGTTGAGTATTTTGATGAGAATCCCAAGTTTACAAAATACTGGCTTTGCCAACTTTTGGCCAGTGGTTTCCAACCATTTCTCCTAGGTGACGCCTTTTGATGTCACAGTATACTTCCCCTCTCAATGTCCCCCGTGGCTCCCAAATGTTTGCCAGTCACTTGACATTCAGGTTCCTCCTGGTCTTACCAGTTTTCTAATATTCTTGGTTATTATTCTTTTACTCGAGCCAGACCAAGTGCAAATTTTCTCCAAGTCCCTGGTCATTTTTTTGTCCTCTCACGTTGGGCCACTGTGTCTTCCATGCCTTCGCCTGTCCTTTTTACTTCCGCAAACCTACCCCTTGATCTCACACAGTGGGAATCGGGCCCCCGTGCAGTGACTGCACAGAGCTCTGGCCAGCAGAACGAAACCGTGGAGCCTTGAAGTCACGATCTTAGGGATGATCTTATCCAATTACTCAATTTCCAAATTAAAAAAAGTGCTTATTAAAGAGGTTGTCACCCACTCCTGAGAGAGTGATGGATGAAGAGGTGTAGAACTCCCAGTCCATGTTTTTTGTTCCCTGATCCTCAGACTTCCGGCAGTTTGCAGTAAAGTTCGTAAGAATTATAAAACCCAAATGTCCCTCGTCACACCTTTCAGAGAGATTGTAAGATAACATCTGGACTTTCCTTTCCCCTCTTTTCTTTTCTTTCTTCACTCCCAAACTCCTAATCCTTCTTTTTGCGTGTGTGTGTTTTCACTGATTTTTTTTAAATTTCATCATATTACGGGGTACAAATATTTAGGTTATTGTCTTTGCCCCACCGAGCCAGAGCTACAGTGTGTCCATCCTCCAGACAGTGTGCTCTGCACGCACTAGGTGTGAATGTACCACCCCCTCCTCCCCGCTCCCACCTAATCCTTCTCCCACTGGTCTGCAGTCACAGCTCTGCGTATACTTAGCAGAGCAGCTTTGGGTAAGTCCTATTATCCTGTTGGGCCTCAGTTTTCTTATCTGAAAAAGGAGCAGGTTGAATGGGTAATTTCTTTCATTCTGGTTATTTTACTTTTTTATTTTTATTTTTTGAGACAGATACTCTGTTGTCCAGGCTAGAGTGCAGTGGCGGTATCATAGCGCACAGAAATCGCAAACTTCTGGGCTCAAGAGGTCCTCCTGCCTCAGCCTCCCAAGTAGCTGGGACTACAGGTGTATGCCATCATGCCCAGTTAATTTTTCTATTTTTTTTTGTAGAGATGGGGTCTCACTGTTGCTCAGGCTGGTCCTGAACTCCTGGCTTCAAGTGATCTTCCTGCCTTGGCCTCTCAAAGTGCTGGGATTACAGGTGTGAACCGCCAAGTCCAACCTTGCGTGAGTAATTTCTAATGGCCCTGCACAACTTTTCTCTTTGGTTTCAGTCTATGATCTTGATTTTATGTCTTTCCTTCCTCTCTACTCTATGGACCTATCAGAGTCATGACAAACTGCTGGTGCTCTTAAAATCCACTGGCAAGCAGTGCTCTGAAGTTTAGTAGACGATCTCATAAACATGAACAAAGAATAAACTCAAAAACCAAAAAACCCAAAGAAGATGAAATGGCGTGGTGGTCAATGGGAGTGTCCATTAGCTCTGAAGCACATGCCCTGCTAAGTTCCATGTGTCTCGAAGAAAACACACACACACGCACACACACACGCAGGTGGCGGAAAAACATGTTAAGTGAGAAAGTTTTAATTCTTTAGCTTTAAAGCTTTTAACATTGTCCGATAATTATAATAAACTTTACAGTCTTTGTGTGTCTGGTGTGAGCCAGGCACTGTGCTAGACAATTTACATGCAATTTGATCATTATTAGTAACATGAAGAGTTATATGATTCTTGTCAATATCCCCATTTTACAAATGAAGAAACTGCGCTTAATGAGGGTGAATAATTCAACCAAGGTCACTCAGATAGTTACTGGCAGAGCCGGGCTTTGACATTAGGCAGTCTGATTTCAGGGCCTGTGTTCCTTTCTCCAAAGGCATTGGAATAATGCGTCTCCTGGGAGAGAGGATGGGATGTGGGGAGTGATGAAGTGCACAGTTGCGGCAGCCGAGTTGGAAAGATGCTTTTTTTTGAACCTCATCTGAGAGGTGGAGAAAATGGTGAATGCCAACGTGACTAGTGATTTTGTTGCAAATGTGGTTAGTTTCGCCCCCAAAAATTCATCTCCGATTATGATGCCTATATATTGTCCAATATTTCTTCCTAATAGTGACAGTGATGTGATTAAGGGAGCCCATTTCACAAAGGCCTGCCTGGGTCTGTGCTTAACGACTGCAAGAACGTATGAGCTGAACACACCAAAACCATCTTGTCTGGGAATGTCGCCACTCTGTAAATTAGCTAGGGAGGCGAGTATGTTTTCCTTATTTGAAGAATTTCAATTAAAAAAAAAAAAGGAAAAAAAATCCCTGCTTGGTGTGGACTGGGGTACCTTGGCTGATGGTTCCTGTTGTGAAGTCTGGATGTGAATGCTAAGAGCATCATCTGAGAGCCTTGGAATTTCCCACAATTCCTTCAAGGACGCTCATTCTGCTCACAGAGCCCAGTTCAGCTCTCATAAATAACATTTCCTTTTAGTCGCCTCCTTCTTCCCTTACTTGGGCCCCATTAATTCCAAGCCTGGCTGACCCAGAGCCAAGCTCTCGTTCTCTCTCCTGCTGCAGTCACATTTTTGGAGGGAAATGCTGGCCCCTCTCCCTCTATCCATCCCACCCCAAAACACCCATCTCTTCCCTGGTACAGCGAGAGAAAGGGGGTTGTTTAAAACTTAATTATACTAAGATCTGACTGTCAGATAGTATCCAGCCTTAACCCTCTAGGGATATTTTCTCGTTAATCCAAGCAAATCTCTAGATATTGGCTTTTCAGGCAGCGAGTGGGAGATGCTTCTGGGCCAGAGACCTTCCCATAAATGACAACATGTGGTTTATCCCATTAAGTGTGTGACAGCACCCACATGTGTCTAAGCCTAGCACAGATTTGCCCATTTCAAATCTGACAATCCCACCGGCGGGGCAGGTCACAGGATCCATTTCTCCTGCTTGGGGTGTTCTTCCTCCTGGGTCAGGGAGTGATGTGATTTTCTTTGAGCAGTTGCTGGCTGGCCAGGCTTAGGAGAGGGACTCGTAGCCGCACTGCCATCAGGAACGTCCCAAAGCACGAGAAAAGACAGAGAAGGACTGTTTCTCTCCTTATTTACATTATTCACATGCTGAGATCTCTTCCTTCCCTCCATATTTCTTCTCCTAGGAAGGGGAGATTGAGCTGGAATCAGGCTCAGGAAAGAGCCACCTGGTCCCAGTCATCTTTCTCTGTCAAACCTTCCCACTTGGGCACCTTCTTCTTCAAGCTCCCTACTAGTTCTCTCCCCAACTTCCACTTCTCAGATCCCTTTCCCGTTGGTGACTGGCAATGCGTTTGAGGGAGGGAAGACAGCTGCCAAGTGCTCCTCCCAGGCCTCCTCCCAACCCAGCGGAGCACCAGGCAGGGTCGGTAGGTTGCCACTAGGTTGTGAATTCCATTCAAGCAGGTGTTATGTCAGCTCTGCTCACTCACGGAGCTCCAGAACCCAGGGCGATGCTGGAGTCTTGAGGGCATTCACCCAGTTTTTGTTGAATGAATGGCTGATCTCCTTACTTACCAAATGAATGAATGGATGAATGACTGCATCTCCTTGTCCTCCCGTGGTTCCGCCTCACTCTGAGGCTTGGTTTTCTTCTCTGATAGCTGTAGCCCTGTGTTCTCTCCCTGACCCCGCCTTCCTTTCATTGTCTCCCTTTTTTGCTGTTTCTGTTCAATCTTCTGGTTTTCTCTGTGATGGTATTTTACTATCATTTCTCCCTTGTTGCCTCATTTGGCATCTAACATTCTAGTTTTCATTGTCATGCTTCCCAGGAAGAGTCAGACTCCTGGATCACCCACAGGGGAAGCGGGGCTCCTATGCCTTGGGTGGCTGTAGCTATGTTTTGTTCGTCAACAGCCTTTGCCCAGGCTCTGCTTTGAGAGAAGTCAACAGCTCCAAACTTAATTCCCTGAACACCTGCAGGTGGGTTTGTCTTTTGCATGTGAATTTTGTCTGAATTAATTCTTGGGCTTTGGAAAATCCCCAAAGCCTAGGGGCTGAGTTTCCTTGCATCATCTGGTCTGCTGCAGAATTTCTAACTCTTTGCTGACCCTCCAAACACCCTGACCAACTTAAGTGAGTCAGACCAAATTGGGTAGAGCAGGTGTTCAGGGCTAATCACCACCTCTCTCACCCTTGGAGATTCAGCATTCTCACCTCCACTGTGGAGGCCTCTGGATTCCAAAAAGAAATTGAAACTAATGATTTCAAATGATGCCTCTTGTCTTGTCACTTGATGTCCTATGCATTGGGAACATCTGACTTCATTTTTGATTTGGGGCTAATCTTTTGGGCTTATAGGGGGACACTGGGAGCTGTCCCAGTGAAGGCTTGGCCACTAGAGTCACATTTTAGCTATGAAGTTACAGAGAAGTTTGCCCTCAGTGGCCCCAATACAAGAAAAAATCATTTTCCTGCGCATGTTGGTCTCCTACATGAGTTTGCTATCTCAGTGCTACGGTTGACTCCAAAACTTGGTGAAAATAGGAATGGAGTTCTCGAAGTCCAACCCAGCACTGGTAGGTAGAGGTTCCTCTGTGGTTCTACTGTTTCTCTCCGATCGGGGTGACTGGGTCTGGGAGCTGGAAGCTATGAGTCAGTCTTCCCGATTCCAGCCTCACAGATTCTGTGCTTGATTTTTGCCTACCGGAAAACCTGGCATCTTAATGACAGCTTTGAGAGACACTGGGTTATGCTAACCCCTAATTAGCGGGAGTCAAGGAACGCTAGAGTGAGAAGACTGGCAAGAACTCAGAGATCAGTGCTGTCAACCTGTCCTTTACAGGTGAAGACAGCGAGGCTGAGTAGGGGAGGGAGTCCCCAAATCACACAGCTCTGCTGCAGCCAGGTCGGGACCAGAACCAGGCTCGGCTCCACTTCAGCCATTCCTGCTCCTGATTTTTGTGTGCCATTTAAGAGCCCCACAGTGGCACGGAAGCGCTCATATGTCCAGCTGTTACTGGATGACAACTGGTTTTACAGAGATGAGGAGACAGAGGAAAGAGGAGAGTACCATCCTCAATAGTGACATTATTTAAAAAGTTGGAACGTACCGTTCAGAGACGGTTGTAGGCATCGTATCATATTCTGAGAATTAGAGTTTAAATGACTCCAGTTTTTTTTTTTTTAAAGCAACATCCAAAGGAGAAGCTAATGTTATGGGACCTTGGGAGAAAATAACCCTCACTTGTCTCTTCTGGTCCAGCCAGTGGTCTCCCCAGTGTGACTGGTACACGTTCAACAAACAGATGACAGAAACAACCTGTCACATAAATTGGTGGCCAGTTCCCAAGGCCAAGGAGCTCCAGTGCCAAGCAACATTCAGGCCAGAGCAATTGACACCTTCTTACCGGGAAGCAAACTCAGCCCCATCAAATTCAACTCCAGAGAAAAGCCGTAGGAGCCAAAGCGTAAGAGCAGATCCAAGTTTCATATCATCCTGGAGTCCACAGATACCTTTGTGCTGAGCAGCTAGTTTGGCTGCATCACAGTGACTTGTCTGAGCCCTCCTGGGGTTCATGTGGGGCCAGCCTTGGACAGTTCTCAGCCAACAAGTCTTTGGATTATCTACCTGGAACGGTGGCCAGGAACCTCTAAGAAGCTGGCCAGATTAGCCATGGACCGGGACCCTAGGCTCACAACCCGAGGTTCACAGACAGACTTCCCACGATATTAAATGTGTACATACAGGGACACATTTTCCTGGGAAGAGCCGTTAGCTTCCATCAGCTTCTCACAGTGGTCTTTGGTGACAGCAAAGATGGCTCAGCCTGGACCCCAGCTGGTGAGGACAAGCTGTACCTGGCTGGGGGACCTCGCTCAGCCCAATGTCCCAATGAGAAGATCGAGCTTACAGACAGGGCAA
Source organism: Avahi laniger (assembly GCA_963575035.1). Lineage (NCBI taxonomy): Eukaryota > Metazoa > Chordata > Mammalia > Primates > Indriidae > Avahi > Avahi laniger. The sequence continues at coordinate 19,907 of CAUYSK010099606.1, forward strand.
GTAGATGTTACTTCAGTGCCTCTTTGGAAGGACCTCACCTGGTTCTTTTTCTTCCCCTATTTAACTGGGGTGTGGAATTGAACAGCTCTAGACTCGTGCATCTGAGAAAAGTCATGTGGCTGCTCCCTTGAGAGTGTTAGAGTCTTTTCTGAACCTTCTGGCAGGAAGCTTGAATAGCAGACTAGGGGAGGAGGGGTGGAGGTGAGGAGGGGCAGGGGGAGTGCAGTGAGAAAGGAAAAGTGCACACTGAGCTGGGTACACAGTCCTGCAGGAGACAAGCCCAGGCCACCACGGGGGTCGCCTGGTGTGGGATGGGGGAGTGGCCCACTTTTCCAGGGACTGGTTGCGTTGGCCTGTGGTTACTGTCATGAAGAACCACTGCTCCTTGCAAGTCAGGCAAGGAAAGAGGTCACTTGGGGAGATGTTCCCTCATCCCTCGGACTTCTGCAAGTGGCAGATAAAGCACTCGGTACAGGATCCTTCTGGCTGGCCAAGGGCAGCTCCGCAGAATAAAGAATTTCATCTTGGATGAGTCCAAGATTCTCAAATTAAAGCTCCTCAAATGGTCTGTTTCACCCGTTCACAACCCCCCAAGCAGCATTTCTCCTCTTAGGGCAGTGGGTCTGTCCCAGTGCATGTGTTGGACCCCAACACCCACAGGAACTCAGGAGAGGGAGTGTGGGACCCCATGCAGTGCAAACATGTCCTTCTAGAAGACCTCCCTATGTCGAACAAAGTTCCCAAACTCTCAAAAGATACCAAGATTCCCCATCACCCTCTTTACCAAACAAAAGATTATTTGTTCAGGGAAAAGCTAGCCATGAAGTCATCGTGTTCTTTTATGGGCTGTTTCCTTAAAAGTAGATCTGCCTTCATAAACCAGCTTATTTTTCAAACTGTGCCACTTTTGTGAAGGTCACCGTTGTTTCACGAGTCTCCCATTTAAAACGTCTTCTCTGCACAAACGCTTTCCTCAACCACCACCTTAACCTCACACCTGCCGGGGGCTTATCTCTTTCATAGCACATTTCACAGTTTTTAAGTTTTCTTATTCACTTGCTTTCTTTGATTGTCTCATCCTCCAGAGTGCAGAGGTTGTGCTCTCCGACGGTAGGGCCCGGGCCATCTCTCTTGCTGCATGCGAGGTCAGGGTAGGGGCTCAACACAGTGCCTGGGCGGAGGATGTGTAAATGGTCCCTCCCTTTCCTTTGCCTCCAGACAGTCATCAAGCCCCATGATGCTTTCCTGCGGAACAGCTTCCACATGTGCCTCGCTCCTGCCCGCCATCTCCAGCAAGCCCTGCACTTGTTTACAGCCGGGTGAGTCATCTTTCCCTCCTGGGCCTCAGTTCCCTCATCTGTCAAATTAAAAGTTTAGAACAGGTGATTGACACTAATCCTTCCTTTCTGTAAAAGCAAATGGAAACAGTCAAAAGGGAAAAACAGGCTCGTGTCAAGTGGGATGAAGAAGGAACACCATGGGGAGATGAGCAGAGGGGAGGAGGGCAGACTTTGGAAGGGAGGGGAGCCCAAGATATTGGGAAGTGGTTTGGGAGGACACCCCGATGTCTGTCCTGGAGGTTTATTCTGAGCTTGCAGAAAGAAGGGCCGGGAGGAGAACCCAAGGGCTGCCCTCATGAGGCGCACCTGCCTGGAGAAGCCCGCTGACATCAAACGGAAACACTGTTTGCTCTTCTGCAAGGAGCATGGTATGGTCTGGGCTGCTGGTGGCTCCAGAGCTCCTCGATGACATATGGGCTACACACATGCATATCTGGGGCCTGGGAGGTGATGGCAGTGGTCATCTGGTCCTCTCCAAAGAGATGGGACAGAAAGAGAAGAAAGTGGTGGAAACCATGAGAAAAAATTCCTAGAAATATCTAAAGAGAGGGGAAGGTTTTCAAGGAGCTCAGTAATTCCATTAAGGGAACCTCATAAAGGTGTATCTGCTGAGATTCATGTTGTGGGTTATCGTTTTGTTGCTGAGAAGATCAAGTTCGAGCTCATCACCCTGTCATTCAAGGCTTTTCATCATTTGGTTCCACCGGTGCTACACAACCTTCTCTTCCATTATTCATTCATTTAACAATTTACTCAGCACCTTCTCTGGACCAGGCACTGCTGTAGATCTACACAAGGTTCCTGCCCTTAGAGTTTACATCCTGTGAGTATCTCCAACAAATGCCTGTTCGACTGCATTATGAATGTCCAACACCAAGGCTCTCTTCCTGTCATGGAAGATTTTTCACTATAACTTTGTTAATCCCCCAAGGTGACTGTGACCTCATCTTGTGTGGTTGTGGTTGGTTCTCTGCTGCTTTCTCCTGCTGTTCTCTCGGTGACCTTTCCCTCTCCCCTGTATCTATTAAGACTTGAATGTATTAGATTCTCTTTGCCTGTCTTCAAGGCTATGTTCGAAATCCAGCTAATCCACGACCGCTTCCTTTAGCACAGCCTAACTTGCTTTCTCACTGTTCCCCTTACGTATTTAGCACCCGTTAACTTTTCTTTATAGCACTTACCACCATCTTCTGACCTTTACGTATTTCTTTCTTTGTCTTTTTTGTCCCTTTTCTTGAATATAAACTCCTTGAGGGCAGAGCTTTTTGTCTTTTTATTGCACTGCTGTATCCTCAGCACCCACAACAGTTTATAGCATGTAGCAGGCTCCCGATGATATTGTTGAGTGGACAACACATGCAACCCTCACGATTTTAGTGCTCAACCTTTATTCGCCTCTCAGCGATGAACGCGATTCTCAGTGAATGTTCACTGAGTCAGCGGACGACATTTGTTGATGGAAGAGAATGAGGTTTGAGTAAAACGCCTGCTTCCACTACTCACAGCTGGAAATACAATTTTAAACGGAGGAACATGTCTTAACTCACATTCCAAAACTTTATCTTCTTGATCTCCAAGATAGTCATATTAACATGAAAACAAGACCATTCTCTAAATAATTTTAGACTGCTAAGATGCAGTACTTCATATAATTATTACTTCCAGTACTTATAAAGTTATTTTATAGGGCCCTGGAGGAAGGGTTGAAGCCCATAGTTAAGAGGTGATAGCCATCATCTCCTCTCCTATTTGTGGGCTGTGAGTCCAAAGCCAAACACCACAAATCTGAAGCAGGGGCATAAGCAACCAAAATCGATCTCCCAAGAAACAAGTGTAAGACTTTTTCAGGACGATGTTCCTTCACACTCAGCTGAAATGCTTACCCGTGTTCAAGTCCTGATTGCCACTAGCAAGGACCTGGGTGAGTTGGCTGATGCTTGTGCAGTGTGAGCTGAACAGGGGAGCAGGCAGATGGCTTTTCGGTTCCAGATCACTGCAAAGATGCTTAATCAGAGTTCTTTGGACAATTACCCACTTGGACATGACACACCAGGTCCTCACAATGGCCACTGGCTCATCTGCAGGCAGCCCCAGATACTGCAGTCATCCTCTAGCAGAAACCTCCAGCTGTGCGTAGAGTAGGAACAGGAATAACACCTTGCTGCCTACTTCCAGCTCCCACACGCCGCTTCCTTGCCTGGGGTAAGCTAGGGATGGAGGTTGCTTGCAGATCTCTGCTCCTTCCCTCCCAGCTGCTTAGGTAAACAGCCCCAGGCTCCATGTGGACTAGACCACCACGGGGCCTGATCTCCATCGGACATGGGTAGCATTCAAATGGCCATAACAAGTACATACAGGAATTTTAATAGCTTATTTAAAAAACATAAGATGTCTTTTTGGAAGCTATAATATGGCTTCTAAGCATAGCTGGGCAGGTCAATTTTTAAAATGCAGAATGGGACTTGGGGCAATTTTCTCTTTAATTTTGAAAGGCAATAGAGTATGACACTGTTTTGATGATAGATATCTTTGCAAACAAGAACTGGCCATGCCTCCATCTTGCATAATAAATGCCACATTTGGAAAGCTCCACTTTGCTCGCAGAGGACAAGCTCAGTCTTTTCAAACTTAACCAAGCCTTCTGTAGCCTCAGCTGAGAACTGCCTGGTACTTTTCAGGGGGAGATCAAGGTCAGGGCAGCTCCTTCGTTTCACATTTGGTCCTGATGACTCTCAAATCTCTATTCCTAGACCATACCTGTCTCCTGGGCTCCAGTCTGGCACACACAACTATGATCAGACATCTCTCCTGATGTTTTCAAACCATCTTATCTTTAACGTCACCAAACCAAACTCACCATCTCTCACAAACCTTCTCTTTCCTCTCTGCTACATCCTCAGTTAGTGGCAGCCTTCCTCTCAGTTGTCCAAGCCAGAAACCCATTGTCACCTTCAACCCTGCACTCCCTAAACTCCTCCACAACATCCAATCACCCAGTCCTGACCACAGAACCTTTGTTCACTTGTCACCATCCACCCTGGTTCGGGACACCAGCAAAAGACAATCTGCCTGTAAGAATGAGGGTGGGTCAAACCATGCCTGCCCGGCTCCAGATCTTGCTCTGTATACCCTAATACTGAACCTGCTGAGAATCTGCACCGCCCCCCTCCCTGGTTTCTCTACTGCCGTGCAGTGCTGCATACTCACTGCTAAATTTTCACTGGCAAAATCAGATCCATTTTTTTCCATTAGGTGACTGACTTATCTGTATTAGACCTATAAATATATCCTTGCTGGATACGAAAAGTAGATCAAAAGAATACATGATTAATTGGATAGTTATAGAAAGGCATTAAGCAAAATTCATCACCAATCCTGGATAAAATCCTCTTAATGCACCCAGACTGGTAAGACATTTTCTTTGGAGCACAAAGAAGACCTATCAAGTTCTAACTTAATATTTCACTAAGAAATACTGAAAGAATAGACATTTAAGTCAGTACTTTCTCACTCTTTGCCTTAGGTTTCTTATCTATTAAATGCTTATGTTGCTAGAATCAAATAAGTTAATTAATGCATAGAGTAATATATAGGTCAGTGTCTGGCACATAATAAGGCAATACACATTATTATCATTATTGTTATCACTATATAATGTATACAATTAAAATAATAAATTTGTAATAACTCTTGCTTATATTTTTATTATATTCATGCTCATCCTTGGATGAGTAAAATGAATTACAAAGATGTTCAGATACATTATAAAAATAAATGTAAACAGGTTAAAGTCCCGTAGTAAAAGACAAAGCTTCTCACACTGAGTTAAGAAAAAAAATTAAATATGTTCTGCTTATGAAAGACACAAAATACCAAATAAAATATTATTGCATGGTTAAATAAATAATATGTTTTTGAGACATATACCAAACCAACGTCAAGAAACTGGGGCAGCAATATTAGTATCAAATAAAGCAGAATCCAAGGCACAAGGCATTTCATGGGATATAGGGGATTATTTTATGCTGATAAGGCACACCTGCCAATAGAGCTATGTTTGTTAAATTCTGTGTACCAAATAATAACAAACATATGTGTATATATATATATATATGTATGTATATTTGAAAAGCTTTAGAACAAATGGGTAAAACTGTACTTGAAGTAGATGGCTAAAATATAGACAAAACAAAATATCTACCAATAATTTTTCAGTTGAAGAGGAAATCAAAACTGCAATGACAACTTAGAAAATGCCGAAAATGACAGCCTTTTGCAAGAAACCATGACTATGCTCCTCTGCAGAGCCTTAGATGAGTTATATCTAGACAAGGAAGACACAAATAGCTGAACTGAGCATTAGACTAAATAAGCTGGAAAAGAACCACAAATTAAAACAAAGAAAGAAAAATTAATGCATTAGAAAAACAGAAAATCATTAGAACTAATTAGCACATTTAAGCTAATTCATTGAAAAGACTCCATATTGGACATGCCTCTGACAAATCTAACCAACAATGTAAAAGGAAAAGCATAATTGTCCATCAGTAATGAGAAAAAATATATTTTCAGATGCTGAGAAAAGTGAAAGTAAGTTCAAGAAACAATTGTATGTAGATAATATGAAGAACTTGGACAATTTTGAGGATATTTGCCAAATTTTATTCAAGAAGAGACAGAATATCTTTTAATAAATACCATAATAATTATAGAAGACATAAAATTGACAAAATTTATCCTTAGAAATTGTTCGGTCCAAATAGTTTATATTCATACTATAGAAGTATTTGCAGAATCTTCAAATTTGTGAAAAGCTTCTCAATTCACTTTCAAGAGTACCATAATTCTGATACCCAAACTGGGAAACAGCCCAAAATCAAAACAAAGCAAATAAAAAATACCAACCACCCTCTACCACCACAAAACAACCAACGAACTCCACAGACTGGTATCACTTAGAAATAAACTTTTTTTTTTTTTTTTTTTTTTTGAGACAGAGTCTCACTTTGTTGCCCTGGCTAGAGTGAGTGCCGTGGCGTCAGCCTAGCTGACAGCAACCTCAGACTCCTGGGCTCAAGCGATCCTACTGCCTCATCCTCCCGAGTAGCTGGGACTACAGACATGTGCCACCATGCCCGGCTAATTTTTTCTATATATTTTTAGCTGTCCAATTAATTTCTTTCTATTTTTTTTTTTTTTTGGTAGAGACGGGGTCTCGCTCTTGCTCAGGCTGGTCTCGAACTCCTGAGCTCAAACGATCCGCCCGCCTCGGCCTCCCAGAGTGCTGGGATTACAGACGTGAGCCACCGTGCCCGGCCACGAAATAAAGTTAATATATAATAAAACTTGAGTCAATTGAATTTATTAATCTATTAAGTAAAAACAAACCATGATCAAGTGTTTTTGCAGAAACTGGCAAACTTTTTTTGTGTGTAGGGCCAAGTAGTAATTATTTTAGGCTTTGCTAGCTGTATGGTCTCTGTCTGAGGACTCAACACTGCCATTCTAGGTTAAAAGCAGCCATAGACATTATGCAGATGAATGTACGTGGTTATGTTCCAATAAAACTTCATTTGTAGAACTAAAATTTGAATTTCATATAATTTTCACATTTCACAAAATATAGTCTTCTTTTGATTTTTTAAAAATTATTTAAAAATGTAAAATTTCTTTTTAATTCATGGGCTGTACAAAATAAGGAGACAGATTGGATTTGACCTATGGGGTATAGTTTGCTAATATTGAAAGTAGGGTTTATTCCTCACTTTATGGGGAATTTGAGAGCAGAAGAAAAGTGTATCTCTTGTCCCTTGAGAATTATCAAGAATGTTATTATAAACAAGAAACAGATGTCTAAAATTACAGTTAACAAACAATGTTTTAGAAGATTAACTCAATGCAACGAGAGAAGGAGGCAGAAATAAACAATGCAAAAGATAACTTATTATTTGCGTACTATGTACTAATGATTTGTTACCTGGAAAACAAATGGTGTACTTTATTTTTTGAAAAAAATCTTCTTTCCTAGCTTTGACTTCCAAAAAACCCTAGAAACCATGATCAATGCAGTTGCAATGAGTATTCCATTAGATTGTGTCCTCTAAATAATATCTCCTACTACAAAGAACCAAGACTCCTTAGAGACAGGGCTAATCCCAGGTGTGGGCAGGAAACATATAAGAACAGACTTACAGCCACAGGTCAGGTGGCCACAGAGTCATGTCAAAAGAACTCAGGAATGAAGCTGAATAAGCTATCACTGGCCAAAGATGAGACAATGTGAGACTCAATAAGGATTCACGAAGGATTATATTACTATAAGGATTAATAATAATGTGTTTCGATCCACAAATTCTTTACGATGCTGGGAGAAAAGAGATTGATTAGCTTTGAAGGAACCTAAATAACCACCTTCTTCTTTTGAAAATTGGTAGATAAGTAAAGAATCAAGCACATATCCTGACTCTCTTATAAAATCTACACCTCAGTTAATCCTTATAGATGTTTTCTAGCTAATAAATGAAGATACAAGGATAGAGTTAGAATGTCACCATTTTGCAACCCAAGAAAATAGAGCAAATGAACAGTCAAGGCAACGACTGTCATTGGTAATACCTAGAAAACAATAAAACATTATGTACTTCCTGATGGACATATACACCATCTAAACAGTAGTTTTACAACAAACAAGTTAAGAAAGTCTTTTAAATCTAATGACTGATTTCCAGTAAATACAAGTAGAAGAGGAACATATTAAATGACACCACTGCAATGAAATCAGCACAATCCAGAGTATGGAAAACCGTCTATTCAAAGAAAAATAAAATAAAAATTCCAAGGAAAAGGAAAAAATAGATGACGGAGGAACTTGTAGAGTAAAATAATTTAGACATATCAACCATTCATGATACACGGACCTTATTTGGATCGGAAGTCAAACAAAAAAATTCTCAAAGTATTATAAGGAAAATGGAAGAAATGTGAACATTGGATATTTGATAACAAAGAATTATTGTTGATTTTTGTGTAGAATAATAATGGTTTTACAGTTATGCTTTTCAAAGAAGAATATTATTTAGAGGTACATAGTGAAATATTTACAGATGAGGAGATACACTGTCTAGAATTTGCTTCCAAAGAATCTGGGTAGAGGGAGGCATTTGAACAAAACAAAACTGCCTATGTATTCGTTTACAGTTGTTCAAGTCGGGTGATAGGTTCATCAGCTTCATTACGCTATACTCTCTACTTTTGTATATATTTAATAAATTCCATAATAAATATTTTAAAAATTAAAAAAGAATAAAAGCACATACCTATAAAAATAATTCACCTATGACCTACCACCTCTTGTTGCTTTTATCTGCATTTCCATTTTTCTTTAAACTCTCTTAGATGAGTTGGCTTTTTAATCCGTCCTCCTTGAAAACCAAATGTGTTCAGGACCGAGAGGGACACAGAGAAGTGAGACTTTGTTCTTGACCTCCTGGGGTCACTATGAATCAAGACCGGGATGAACACAACAGTAACTCGCAACATATGCTGACACGGACCGTCAGGAGACTGCCATTGAGGTGGGGACCATTTATGCAGGAGAGATTGCAGGACGCATGGACCCTACATGTGGCCTCAGAGAACAACACCGCGTGGCCATATGGGACAAGGGAGGGGAGGGCATTTCAAGTGAAAGGCCTCGTGTGAAAGGAGGGTCACAGTGAACCTGGGAGGAAACATGACGACATGAGAAAGAGAGGCTGGGATGGAAGGAGGTCCTGGAAATCAGGCAGATTTGACGCCGTGACCACCAGGCAGCCTCTGCAATGTGCAGTCACTTGGACATGGCCTTGTTTTTAAGGCAGGTATGTTCAGGACATAACAGAGAAGCTGGTTCACTCCCTGAGCAAATACTTACAGAGATGAGACTGAATCAGAGTCACCTTAGTTCTCATTGTTCTCCTCCAAAGGGCCTGCAAGGTGAAAATATATTCATAACAATACCAAGGCCTTATTTGCTTTTTGCTCTCTCATTCTGGCATGAGGGCGGAACGGAGCCTTACAGAGATGATCCAACGTGCGTTATTGTAACAGGCCGAACACAGAAGCAGCTATGAGGATCTAGCGGTCTTTTATAGCCAGACGTTAAAGAGCTTTGCAAAAACGCAAAACGATGTCACTCTTCTCACTTTTTAAAAAATACATAGTTTATTTTTACCAAAATATGTTACCTAGGTTAACATGTAATGGGTTTATTATTGTTATTTTAAAGGAATTAATATTTTTAAAATTTCTCAGTTTTTGTTACTAAGATGGTAAATATCAACAGAAAGAATCCACATAAACAACAACTCTTTGAGGTGCTACATAATTTTGAGAGTGTAGCAGGGGCCCGAGAACAATAGGTCTGAGAACTGCTATGTTGGAGTGTTGAGTGAGGCGATGGAGAAGAGGGATTCAAGGGGAATTTCAAAGGAAAAGTGGTCACAAAATGGTGATCGCTTTAATAAATCGTCATTAAGCATTCACCACGTCCGAGGCACTGAAGATGAAGCCGGAGGGAAAAAGATGTCTTCAGGTGGTCAAGCTAGACGTCTGATTCAAAGTCAGGTACCAATTGTCGTCTGCACTGCCAAGTAAGTTAGTCTTGAATAACTTCTAGTGATGCTCCAAGCGATCTGCTCTTTTAACTAAGCATAGCTTTCTTGACCCATGCAGTAAGAACCTGTTCTAAAAAGGACTCCTAATATATCAAGCAGGTCTAAATATACTTATCCCTTTGCTTATACAAGTCATAGCCCTGTCATCTCTCAACTCTCACCTTATTCCTTCTTCTTCTCATTTACTTTTTGTTCAAAGGACATTTTTCATTTCCAATTATTTCTCCCGACAGCGATAATAATGCATTATCTTGACGGGTCATTTCATGCATGCGCAGGGAAAGCCAGCTCACTTGACTGTCTGGAGTTTAATGAAAAATAGAACTAGAACGGTCTCTGTCTGTAAACAAGACACAAAGCTTAGAGAATATCTAAAGCTTCAAAAGAGGATAGTTTGGGGGTTATGGAGGTTACCATTCTTCAATAGCCAAATGAGATTACTGCTATGAGAAACCTTTCCAAAACACTAGCACCTACCACGATCCCCACGTCAAAATCAAGCACTCTCCCTGTGCCCCTGCGAGCACTTGGATTTCCCTTTTATGGCATTATGAACCTCCAGTGTATGACAGCTTGTTACGCTTCTTTCTGTCTTCCCTCTCTGCCCAGGGAGACCTTTCAGAGCAAGTATTTTTGCTTTATTCCTATTTGATCCCCCATAATCCCTTGCATGGCACCTTCTGTACAGCAAGTCTCAATAATTGGATGTTGAATTTAATTAGCTAAAAAAGGTCCTGAGAGTCGTTGACATTGCACTTGTTTACTTAATGTATGTCATTGTTCAAAAGTTTGTTACTGCATTCCAGCCATGACACAGTAGTGGATATTGACATACTCTCCTGCCATTAAAAAAAGAGACAATTGGACACAATGTAGGAAGCACCTGTTTGTAAGCAATTAGGGTTTAGATCCTCTAGAGGAGGAAATCTGTGAGACACACCCTGTCTTTGCTCTTACGGGCATTTTCGAAACTGTGGCACAGGGAAGTGGAGCCCTAACCCAGAGCAAGTCTCTGGGTGGAGGAAACAGAGACTCTTACTCAGGGATGCTGAGATGGATGGAACTTGCAAAACCAGGTGCCAGTGAGAGAAGGCTGTGCAGGGAAGTCCCAGCTATCTGCAGCTGGGTCCCGGTGAATCTACAGCCACATATTCGGCTGTGCAAGCACAGGGTAAGTGCCTGCAAAAAGACTGGTGGGCAGATCGGCTCGATTCTTTGAGGCTTGGCTTTAGGCTTTGCTATTGCTTCTAGGGCTAGAACAGCCCTGCTCCTAGGGTATGCTCTTCTGGGGTCTCAGCTGAGCCCCGATGATGGAACAAGGTCTCCATTGCAGCTTGCTTCACCTTCAGTGTGTCCTTACGCGTGTGACCTCTGGAAGCTCTTTGAGCTTACAGCTCACAGGGACAATAAGTGAATATTTTAGACTATACACCAAGAAATTCAACAACCTGGATGAAATGCACAAATTCTTTGAAGTACACCAATTTTCAAAACTTATTTAATAAGAAAGAGAATGCTTGAATCAATCAATTTGTATGGAAGTGCAAATGATCTAGAACTGTCAATGCAATGTGGAAAAGAACGATGTTGGGGGAGTTTATGCTACGACTTCGTGTCTTGCTAAAAAGACACAGTCATCAAACCAGGATTGTATTAGTGTAAGGACAGACTAATAAATGATTAGAAGAGAACAGGGATTCCAGGAACAGACCACACATGTGTAGCCAATTGATTTTTCAACAAAGGTAGCAAAGTTATTCAAGGGGGGAAAGGAAAGTCTTTTCAACAAATGATGTAAGAGTAATTGACTATCTAAATGTAAAAAGATGGTCCTTGAATTGTATTAATACCTTATATCACATGAAAAAAATTAATTTGATATGGATTATGAACCTAAACATAAAAGCTAAGACTCTAAAGCTTTTAAAAGGAAACACAGGAAAATACCTTTGTGATCCTAGACTAGGGAAATATTTCATAGACAGGACTTAGAAAGCAATAATCCTAAGAGTAGATAAATAAGCTTGGTCAAAATAGAAACTCCTGCTCATCAAAAGATAGCATTAGGAAAATAGACAAAACATAGCCTGTGAGACAATATGAGCACTATAAATATCTACAAAAGTACTTGTATCCGGAATATATGCAGAGACGCTACAACTCGATAATAAAAAAATCCAATTAAAAAAACAGATGCGAGACTAGAATAGGCACTGACACAGGAAGATACATAAATGACTGATAAATACATGAAAAGATGCTCGGCATTATTAGTCATCAGGAAAATGGAAATTAAAGGCATGATGAGATACTACTACACACCTATGACAATCATTTTGCAAAAGAATATTTTGGGAGTTCTTAAAAAGTTAAACATATATCTATCATATGACCCAGCCATTCTTCCCCTCAATACTTACCCAGCAGAAATGAAAATATGAACACAAAGGCATGTATATGAATGTTTAAAGAAGCTTCTTTGTTTGTAATAGCCCCAAAGTGGAAACAGTCTAAGTTTCATCACTAGGTGAAAGTATAAAAACTTATACCTATTACTCTAGAATAGAACAAATATTGATACATGCAACACGGATGCACCTCAGAATCATTCTAGTGGATGAAAGAAAAGAGGGAAAAAAGGCACATATGCATAACTTCCTTCATGTGTGGGTCTAGGAACTGCAGACCCATCTAGAGTGATGGTAAACAGGCCAGTGTTTGCCCGGGGACAGGTGTCCACAACTCTGTGTCTTCCATGGGTGTCAGGGCTGTGCTCTTAGTCCAGCACAGATCATGGTTTGAAGAGCAAATTGTCATATACACTGAAAAATCAATCTCTAAACTCAAAGTGTGGGGTCTAATTCCAGAATGACACCCAGCGGTAACCTCTGTGCATCTCTCCGGAAGAACATGTGACCCTTCAGAGGATGGCTGTGTCACAGATCAGATGAGATGACGTGTGAAAAATAATAGCAATTATAAGGTCTGATAGAAATTTAATTTATTCTTATTGTTCGTTATTGACAGCTAGAGAGAAGCCACGAAATTGAAATTTCATGGCTCACCAGCAAGAGCAACCACGGGTTTGCATCAAAATCAGCGGTGACACACACACACACACACACACCCCACTTGGGTTCCACAGACGTTGGTTCCGGAGATCAGAGGCACAGCTCTGAAATGTTTTCCTAATGCCGCTGGTGATTTGGAAGCTCATTCTAAGCTAGGAATCAAATCCTAAAAGATCAGTTAGATGGCACCTCACTGTGACCGCTGACAACAGAGCTCTCACGTCTGCCTACCTGGCTCTTAAAGTCACCTTCCTCCTTTGTCCCAGACAGTCTCAATTTATACCTATTGTCTTGGCACAATAATTAAGAGCACTTTCTTTCATTTAGAGTGTCAGGAGCTGGACAGTAAATTAACACTGAATTAATATTTACTGATTAGGATCTACAAGGTGGGAGTTATTTCCACTTTAAAGATAAGGGAAATCTGTGTACTGGGCTACCACGCTGCTTGAAGAACAGACACCTGGTAAAGGGTTAGAGTTAGGGTTAGGGTTAGGGTCAGAGTCAGGGTTAGGGTTAGGGTTAGGGTCAGGGTAAAGGAGACTGAACACTTACTGCATGCTCACTACGTGCCCAGCACTTTCTAAATGCTTTCCATGTATTATCTCATAGAATTTTCCAAAAGTACTTGGAGGATGCTAATACTTTCATATTATTACAGATTAGCAAACATGAGAGGCTGAGCAACTTTCCCAAGGTCATGCAACAAGTGGGCAGAAGAAGGGGACTTGAACTCTGGCACCCTGGTGGCTCTGGAGCCCATGCTCTTCCCCCACACCTCACTCTACCAGGGGCAGCCGCCTCCTCTGTGTTCACTGAACAAGCTGCCATGTGCATCTAACGGGTTTCTTCCTCTGCGGGAAGAGAAAAAGCCCCTACTGTGCTCCCCTTCTGCCTACCTCTGCTGTCCCTGACTCAAGCAAGACCCACTGCGGGGAAGGAGCACTGCCTTATTTTTAACTGAGTTGCCATTCATGCTTCCGCCTGTGTTTGTACCAAAATAATTTCCCCTTCACCCTCTTTTGCAAACAAGGTGGAACTGACCCCAGAAGCTAAGTGGTTAGGCCAAAGGGTTTTTGTTTGTTTGCTTGTTTTTTAATTTACTGCTACTTTCTATTTACTCTTGTAGTATAAAAGGTAACAGAATGCAGAAAGCCCTTTATCCAATTAGTAGTGGCCTTAGGTGAAGGGAAAAAAAAAAAAAGAGCACAATTCAAGTTTTCTGTGACTTCTGAATCAGCTGTAATGGAATGTAAGTGCAATGCCAAAACCTGTTAAAAATAGAAACTCTCCAGTGTCCGGACTCTTCTCCAGATGGTCTGTGGGAATGCAGACAGTAACTCATCGCTAAGGAGGGTCGCCGTTAATTAGTGGGAAGATGTCATGCCTCTCACCGGGTAGTAAATGAAACGGCTTAGAGTTTAGAGTGGAACCTCTGAGGTTGCCAGAGAATCCCAGGTTGCTCCCTAAGTCTGCTTACTCTGGCTTAACTGAGAGTTCAGTGGTCACATAAAGCTGCCACTCCCGTTGAAGGATAAAACAGGAAGAGCAAGTGCAATGGCCCTGGCTAGAAGTGGCCTCAGGGAACATCCGAGAAAAGAAGAAGAACCAGTCGTGCATCTGAAGAAAGGACAAGGGACATTCTAGATGCTGCTTAAGAGAAGTAGCTGAAAAACAGGGAAGAGACCACCCCCTCGACTCCCCAGGGTGGGCAGGGAAGGGGCCCAGGCTTGGATGAGCTGCGTCTTTGCTGAGGGCCTACATAGCTTGACTTTGGCTGTGTCAATAATGTCAAACTTTTGTGGAGGAAAATGCTACAAAAATAAATAGTTCAAGGAATGAGTTTACTAAAATTCCAGATGAATCCTTGGCTCATTGAGGTTCTCTTACCGGGTAGAATCAACACCACAAGAGAAAGCCTTGTAACACTTTTCACAGCAAGTACTTATTACCCTTTGTATACCTTTGTATTACCCTTTGTACCCTTTGCCCCGAACTGAACCCATTCCCACGAAGCATGGCCTCCCAAGAGGAATCGGCTTTGGGCCTTGGAGAAGCCATTGAATTCTCCAAGTCCCCCCTTCCTTCTCAATATAATGAGGACGATCACACTTATTGTCACAGGGCTGCTTCTTCTGGCAATTAAATAACAAGTAGGTGCAAGAATCAAGACAGGTGACTAAGCACATACATGGCTAAAAGTATTAATTGAAATCAATGTAATACAAATGATTGGTGTCACTAAATTAGAAAGAGTGATAATTATTCTGATTCTCTCTTTCTTTCTTTTATTCTCTCCCTCCCTCCCTCTCTTCTTTCCTTCTTTCCTTGACAGGGTCTCACTGTGTCACCCAGGCTGGAGTGCAGTGGCATTATCATAGCTCACTGTAACCTCAAACTCTTGGGCTCAAGACGTCCTCCTGCGTCAGCCTCCTTAGTAACTAGGACTATAGGCTTGTGCCACCACGCCCAGCTAGTTTTTAAAATTTTTTGTAGAGATGGGGGTTTTGCTGTGTTGTCCAGGCTGGTCTTGAACTCCTGAGTTCAAGTGATCCTCCTTCCGCGGCCTCCTGGAGTGCTAGGTTTACAGGCATGTCTGGCCTTTTTCCTGTTTGTTGATGCGTTTTCTCCCTTGGTGATCTTGGCTGCCTTCAGTAGAGACTGTAAGATTGGGACTACAAATTCTGTTTCCCAATGAGCCATGGCATCCTGCCCTAGGAAGGTACAATGACACCTGCTCTACAACTTGATTGGAGAATAAGGAGGATCCCATAGAATAATAGATATAATAACCATTTATAAAAGCACAAAATTTTATATACTTTAGTGAAGTAGATAGTGTACTTATATTCTATTAAATAAACATGTATTAAGCTCCTACCTCTACCATACACTGGGCAATGTACTAGAAATGGAATGTTCTCTTCCCTACAAGTGCTGAGAGAGAGTTATGACCAATGATTTAGCTTTTATTTAGATAAAAGCAAAATGATGTCACCTACTCACATAAAGATAAAAGAGTGACAACCTTGGACACAGCTTATCTCTCCAAATAGCTTGCTATATAATTTTGGCAAAGTCCCTTGCAGCAACTCAATCCTTAGATTTCCTAGATCGTTCACAGAACTTCTTTCTCAGATTATTACACCCTGTTCAGTGTCTCCGTTTGAGACTCTTACCACAGCCTTGGAACTCCGATTCTAAGAGGGAGAACCTCCCTTGAAAGCTGGCTGCACCCATTGCTTCCTGCCTTTCCCTTCCCTGAGCTCTGCTGGCTTGCATGCATCTTTTTTTGTTGTTGTTAACCCTTAATGTTTTAATAAACTCAGAGGTCAAATCAATAAAACCAAGATCTCGACCAACTGTCTTCATCACCAAGTACCAAAGCAATTTTTACAAAATGGTCATCATTGAAGTTCTTGTGATTCGGACAAATTCCCCTCTGGGCTAATTTCATGCTTCATTTCTGAATTCCCTTTGCAGTTTCTACTGAATGCCATCATGATTATGGAGCTCTTTTTCCCCTTGCTTCATCCTAAGAGTTGGTGACAGGCAACAAGCCTAAAACAGCCATTCTGTTTCACTAGGGAGAGAGGCTGCATTGTATACCAGGATTGAAACCATCTGTCAGAATCTTCCAGCAATGTGCTCAGGAATGAAATGGTGGAGAATTTTCAAGTATCTCACTCCATGAAAGTTAAGTGAGCATCTACGGGATGAACCAAAACAACTCAAATAAGAAGACAAGCTCTTATTAACACTCCACTACTATGTCACACTAGTGACGCAGCGCTGGCATGTTCCGGTATACAATATGCTCAGTGATTTGCTTGTAGAAAATTAACCAGTTCGTTGGTGATTGGCACAGAGACTTTGGAGGAGGCCAGAACCCATTTTTCAGGTCCATCCTCCAACCCCAACATGCCTGCTTCCATAGAATCATTTATGGACAACACATCTTTGTTCCTTGAATGACAGGCTTCACGATTACTTTTAATGAGTATGCTTGCTACTCCAGAGACCAAAGATGGTTTGGAAGGAAAATAAATAGAATTGTCTTAATTTCAACTATCAATTAGTTGAAAAAGCACCTGAAAAAAGATTCAAGATTTACCTTGAATTGGTGTAGGCATACACATTGGTATATGCAGCACTAGTTTGTTCTTTTTTCATCGTATAGTATTTCACAACACGATTTATTTACCTGTTCAACAGGTGATGGGCATTCGTGTTTCCTGTTATGGGGCTATTAGAAGTAAAGCAGGTATGAGCATTCTTACAAAAACCCTTGGGCAGACATAAGCCCTTTTTAAAGAAATCAAAATGTCTAATTTAATGAATTAGAGCATATTTTCTAGCTTGGAAGAACAACACAATGTGATCTATTGAAATGAGAGTCTGAGGATACTGGACTCTGATGAGATGAATCCAGACGTAAATTATGCAAAATTGTGTCATTTCCATCTTTGATATTCTCAGGCCTGCCTCTTTCTCCTCTTCTGCCTGCACTCAGATAACTAACACTTAGGTTTAAATAACAATGACACTACTTCCTGATGTTATATGCATATTTACAGGAAACAAAGGGTTCTATTTTTGATAGAGAAATTTTAGAAATCAGTAAGGTTCAGGAGATAGTGTCTGAGTGGAAAAGAGAGCTTTTCAGTACCAGAAAATCAAAAATAAACATCTTTCTTGTGAAGTCAGCTCTCAATACACCCCCCCCAAAAGGGGTTGCCTTTTTATAGTTTATCTAATTTTTTTAAATGCTGATAAAGACCTTTCATTCCATCTGTAATTCTCAGGTTTTTGCTATTGTCTAACTGCAAATTTTCAGCATTAATTGCAACCATACTCCTCTTGTCACTTTCAAGCTAAGGCATAGGTAATAAAAGATTATAGTTGCTTTAACAGGACAACATACTAGGGGGAAGTTTTTCAGTAGAGTTTCAGAAAGTTGTTCAGATGCTCCGAAAGAGCACAAACTGATAAATATTTGCTTTCTCCTATAATATCCATGGCAGGCAAGCAAAGGAGCAGGAAAAAGTATTTTTTCAGTGAGATTATGGGGTCAATCTCTTTTTTTTTTTTTTTTTTGAGACAGAGTCTCACTCTGTTGCCCGGGCTAGAGTGAGTGCCGTGGCGTCAGCCTAGCTCACAGCAATCTCAGACTCCTGGGCTCAAGCAATCCTACTGCCTCAGCCTCCCAAGTAGCTGGGACTACAGACATGTGCCACCATGCTCAGCTAATTTTTTCTATATATTTTTAGCTGTCCAATTAATTTCTTTCTATTTTTGGTAGAGACGGGGTCTCGCTCTTGCTCAGGCTGGTCTCGAACTCCTGAGCTCAAACAATCTGCCCACCTCGGCCTCCCAGAGTGCTAGGATTA
>CAUYSK010099609.1:0-25825 GCA_963575035.1 Avahi laniger
GAAAATGTAGAGGAGTTAATTTCAAGATGTTTAGGAAGAATAAAAGAGAAGCAATTGTCTAAAGGAAGGCAGAAATCAAAGAAGTTGACTATAACTTTAACATCAATAGTGTGGCAGTCTACAGAGAAAGAAAATGATACATGGAAAGTTGGCAATAGGGATATAATACAAGAGAATAAGTTAATATACATTTACTTGTGGACCACAGTATACAGAATATAACATTGGGACCTATAAAAATAAAGATAAAATATAAGGATGATTTTTTTAACCCTCTCGAAACTTGTGAGTTAATTGCCAAAAGAGACAATATTAAATAGAGTTTTTTTTTTTTAAAAATATAACTGTGAACTAGTGCTAAAAATGATCAGTTTGGTAAAAATTTGGCACATGTTTCCAGAAATAGTATAAATACAGAAGAAAGCCTGAAATAGGAGGATGGCAACAGTAAAATGTATCATGAGACAAGCCAGTTGTTCACCCTGAAGCACCCAGGGGTTCAATGTCAGTGGTGAAAATTATTGTCAAGTCCAACCTAGTTTTTCAAAAATAACTTTGGCTACCATAAGTAGCAATTTACATTCAGCAATGTAAGCAGCAGCAAATAATTGAAAGAATGGAAGCTTTGGACAGGACTGAACTGAATTCAAATTCTGTCTCACCTATTTTAAATATGGATGAATAAGGAAAATTTCATTAACATTTTTATATCTTAGTTTTCTTTAAAATAGGGAGACTCTCACTTATCTTCTTGCAAAGCTATATTAATCAGGATCCTTCTGAGAAAGGTAATCTTTTTTGAATTTCCTAGACTTCCAAACATTTGTGTTCTTAAATAAAATAAATGTGATTATTGTGCTTCTCATTCATTTGTAGTGCAGGGACTTATAATATATCCAAGCTTATTCCCTGGGAACCGAAACAAGACCCACAATAAGGCACATCTATTCAACCATATCTGAGGGGAGTGATATGAACTACTTAAATATATAACTACATAAACCTTATAATGTAATTATTCTCCCAAATAATATGATGTTTCTACTATCGGAAGTAGACAGAATCAAAGAGCAGATCATTGTAATACAATTGGATATTACTTGAGCATGTATGTATTTATTTCCAGCATTTTATAAATCATGTTTCCTACTTTCACCTCATTTAAATGTATAAATTATACACATATTTGAAATGTATGCATAACTACTTTTCGATAAACCTTAGAAAGAAAACATTAAAAATCATCTCTAGAAAATAATTACTGGAAGAGAGAATAGTTTTAAAGTATCAGAACTGTGGTAAAGAAGGTGTGGATTCACTTAGTATAGTAAACAATATAGTGGCGTACAACTGAAGAGGTTAAAATGTCAGGCGTCTATCTCACAATTCTTTTAGACAAATTCTTCACGGGATAATTCAAAATGTACACTTAAATAATTTAAATATTTTTGGAAGCAAAATTTTAGTAATTTAATCTGATTTGTACAGAAGCAATCCCATATAGTTATATTACAGAAAATGATTAAATTCTTCTTTATTAATATTTAAACAAAATACAAATCACTTGGAAGCTTTTAAAAAAGCAAGTAAAGTACATAAATCTAGGCCTGGAGTACCATATTAAAATGATCATATTGCTTTTAAATAGTACTTAAATAATCCATATTTGAATAATCCATATTTAAATTTTCCTTAAAAATAGGTATTCTTTGAGTGAGTTGTTTATAAACACGAATGCCAAAAAGTAAAGTTTTCGAGTTGAAGTGACATTAGAGCACATGTATTCTAATAACAAAATCACTTTGCAATTGCAAACATTGAGCTTGCGACTCTTCATTCACATCACCTTCATGCATGTCACATTCACGAATTATGTCTCATTGGCTGCTACATAAGAAATACAGACTTGATTTCTCTTATTATGAAAATGATTCCTCATGTAACTTTAAAACTTTGGCATATTTTGGGGATGCTTCAATATTTTCAAAGTTTCTCCTGGGAGAACTAAGTTCAGCAATGTGCAGCTTTTATCAATCTGATGATGTAACAGTGGCTGATTAAACCTATGCTCCTTTCAGGTTGAAATATCTTATTGGGGAAAAAAAAGAAAAAGAAATCACAGCTGGAAACCTTCCCAGAAACTTCACTAGATGACAAAGTAAAAACCCATCTTCCATAGACATTTAATGAAGACATGGTTCAGGGGTTTTTCTGTTCTAGAGATCACTTTGCCCACCAAGAAAAGACAAAAACAATGGATTTCTACAGTTAAAGTCTGTGATCAAAGCAGGATAGAAGAAGAAGTAAAAAACTTTATTGCTCATTAATTCACTTACAGTGGTTTTCCTTTGGATTCGCAAGTCAAAATTAAAGGCTGTCCTTCTTGTGGAAAAGGAGTGGATGGTATAATCTTAACTGATGGTGTATCTGGGGAAAAAAAGGAATATTAAGAAAGGTCATTAAACACATGTAAAATTATATATATAATCATGGCGTATCATGCTGTTTATTCAGCATTTCTTACATATTTCTTATAACTGTATATAGTTACACAGGATTTTTGGTGAAACAGAGTGTGTGATTTTAAGAAACTTATCAGCCTCTCCATGCAAAGCTAACAACAATATCTGAATATCTTATGAGCGCCACTGTTGTGTTATTTCTGAAATCTGAATTTAAAAGGGAAATTGCAAAAAGTGGTTCAGATGAATATCAAGCATTTCATACAATTGTTTCTTCAACTATTTATAGATGGCTATGAATACTATTATTATGGGCTGAATTCATTTGAATAACAACACATTTATTGTTGCTAGAATACCAGGGATTCACAATAAGGAACCCCCGGGATGGATGAACTCAAGATCAACTACTGCCTCAACAACTATTATGCAGAATGTTTTTGAAAATACAGTAATGCAGCACCGAGCACGCGCTTAGTACAGTTAGCAAGTCACTTCAAATAGCTATTTATAATATTACTAAAAGTTAACACTATGTTATAGATGCTACAACATAACTGATAGAAAATTATTTATTTCCATTGAACAATAAAATCATCCCTAGTGAAAGAGCACTCAAGAATACTTTAAGACATTTATATGTATAACTTGTATGACATGTAATATTTTTTAATCAATACAAAGATACATATTTCATAGAAGAAATGAAAAACAAGCTTAAAATAAGAGACAATATAAACACAACCATTTCTTTATGGAACTTTTCTAGTCCTGGCATTGTCTGGCAGACAGTCAACATGGAATTGCCTTCTCTCTCCTCTTGTCTCCACATTCTCTACAGTACACAAAACATGTTCTGAACTCTCCAGATAGTCACAATTATTCTCGCCCTTCCCTTAGTTGTAATAGAAGAACTGAACTGCCCTGGTGTTATATTCACCCTCTGACTTTGGGGAGCCAGTGAAAAAAATAACAATCAATTGTGTAATTTTCAGATTACTTATCTCATTTAAGAAAAATAATATTATATTTAGATTTGTCTTATACAGAACAATAAATTTTGATCCTGTGGAAGACTTTATATCATACCTTAAAATTATTTGTGCTTTTCAAATGTATTCTTTCCCAATTCTTCAAACAAGACAATATATTTAACATAATTAAAAATTATATTCTGGTTACAAATAAGCATTACATACATATCATGGTAAATAATTGGTAATTTATTTGAGATGATACATATTATTATACTTTTTTAACAGAAGAAAAAATGAATAAAAGATTTAAATACATTTTATTAATTTTTCAATTATCATCACATTTATGGAATCATTATTGACTAGGATTATCATATAATTTAGTCCCCAGAGCAGGACATTTTTAAAAGTAAAAGAGGAAATAGCAATAATTATGTAATGTAACAGGTATAAATCAGAACTGTTCTGATCAAATTGAGGCCTAGAGAGTTCTGACCTTGAAAAAAATACATATAGCAAAATTTATCTTACCCTTGACATTATTTTAAAAAGTTTCATGGGGAAAAAGGGCAGGAGAATAAAGATCAGAAAAGTTTGATTCTGGGAAACATTTATGTTAACTTGGGTGTCTGTGATGGTTAATTTTATGTCAGCTTGACAAAATCTTGGGATGCCCAGATATTTGGCCAAATATTTTGGGTGCTACTGTGGAGGATGTTTTTGAATGATATTAACTTTTAAGTCAGTAGACTAAGTAAAGAAGATTGCCCACCATCATGTGGGTGGGTCTTATTCAAGTAGTTTAAAGCCTACTTGAATAAGAAGCCTGACTCTCCTCTATAAGTAAAATAGAATTATTCCCACCTAATGGGCTTCAAATTAGGACATTAGATTTTTTCCTGTCTTTTGACTAAAATGGAAACATTGGGTCTTTCTGGGTCATGAGCCTGCAGCCTTTGGACTAGAACTACACCATCAACTCCCTTGGTTCTCAGGCCATCAGACTCAAGACTAGAACAAAACCATTGGCACTTCTGGGTCTCCAGCTTGCTGACTCACCTTGGAGATTTGGGGACTTGCCAACATCTATAACCATGTGGACAATTCCTTACAATAAATTTCTTTTTACGTGTATATATTAAATACATTCAATTGGTTCTATTTCTCTGGAGAACCCTGACTAATACAATGTCCTAACAAAGAGACCCTGAAACATATCTTTTATTGGGTGGGGGAGAGTAATATCAGGAAGCTCTGGGAAGTAAGATAAGAAGGGAAGGAAATAAATAAAGCCTGTGTTATTGAGCAGATTAGACTGAAGGTGACTGGAGCTCACTGTAGAACTCTGAGAGTCAGTGTAGAATATGCCTCTGAGTTAACTTACTTGATGAGCAACGGACAGGAGTATTTATGGAATGTCTACCAATTCTCATTAGCATTTTGTTTAAAATTGCTCCTAGGATGGAGAGGGGGTGTTATTTCCCTGGCATTCAGTACAAAAAAATGGTGTGTGCCAAAGGGATACAACAGGCCACACCAGTATCTACTTCAGTAAGGTAAATTACACAGCGGCAGGTAGCTGTGAGAAGAGAGAGAAACATAATAGGGTCTGATTTCTCTTAGCTGTACTTGTTTAAGTATTAATAGTTCATTAGAGATTGAGAATTGATGTAACAAATGATTCCTCAAAGCATGATTCAGCAGTCTAGTTAGATTTGATATACAAAATTTCAATTATAAGCAAATGCCAAAGCAGATAATATACTTAGTGTGTATTTCTGTGAAATGCTCAGGTATAACCTAAATAACCTCTAAGTAATGAAAAATCAAGGGATATAACACAATACTCATTTATTTGACTTCAAAATTATTCAAAATACTGATTAATTTATGTTCCTAAGAATTGTCTTCCCATATAAGTAAGGAAGGTTAAAAAAAAGTAATTCTTGGAAAGATAATTTAAAAATGGAGATTAAAAAAGAATTTATCTTCCTTAGGTTTCTTTGACAAATTCTTCTGCCTTCCCCAAACCCCCTGGTCCCCCATAACACACACACTTTGGCTTCAACTCTTACATCTCTGGCTTATTCTTTCTCAGATTCTGTGGGGTCGTATTTTTCTATTTAGCCTTTAAATGTTTGAGATCGTGGAGGATGGGATTCAGGATCTGTTCTCTCATAATTTTCTCAAGGTCTTCTCAGCCACATCCATCTCTTTATTTTCCATCTACTCACCAATCACTACCAGATTTATATCCTGGGGCAGTTCTATTCCACAAGCTACACTTGTTTGTTTACAACACCTATTTGGCATGTCCACTTGGATTTCTAGAAGACATGGCACATTTGATATGTTCAAAACTCAAAGTCTCCAACCTTTCCTCAATATGTTTCTCCTTCAGTGACTCTATTTCTATAGACACCACGAGCATCCATGCAGCTACACACACCTGGGCATCTCCTATTCTCTTTTCTATAATCAATTACTCACAAAGTCTTGTTAATTTACCTCCTAAACAATTTTCAAATCCACTCATTTATTTTTTTATACTTCAAAACCACTTATTTTATCTAGTTTACCTAAATAAATTGTCTCCTTTGTATCCGTATTTTAAATCTCTAAATCTTATTCCCAGGATTAAACAAAATTGTCTTCTCAAAATGTAAATCTGATCACATCAATTTCCTGATTAAAATCTTTCATGGTTAACTTTTCCTCTTAGGATAAAAAGCAAAATCATTAAATCATTTATGACCTACATGATCTGTACTATTTCATTCTTTGAATTCCCAGCAATTATACTTTCTTTCAGGTCCTTTAGTGAATATGTTTCATTTTGCCTTTATACAAATTATCAGAAATGTTGTATTCTGGAGGCAAATTTTGTTGATTTAACTCATGCATACCTTTTAAATCTTCCTAAGGGTAGTCATTCATTACCCTCAAATTTGGTCAGATACCTTTGCTGCATGTTTTCTTTTTCACTGTTGCATAATATTTCTTTAAAAAGTTACTTCTGTATCTCCAGTGTATTGTATAATGTTTTATACAAAGTCTATGCTTAATAAATAATTATTAAATAAATGAAGGCAATACAATTTTTGATATATCTTTGTATCATCAGTTTGGTAAACTATTCTCAAATATTTAAAAAATGCTTTGTTAAAATTTTGTTGGTGTCTGTTGCATATTATAATTAACCTTAAATATTCATGTGACAAACCCTAGATTAGCTTTAAATCTTAGCTCATATTTAAATTGAATGTTTATTGTTGACTCTCTTCCTTTTACAAATAATCTGCATTGGATATTTAGCTAACAACTTTCCACAATTATAAAAATGACAATTATTTTTAATGCACATACTACATATGTAAACTATTTTTCTCTCTTCATCTGATTTTGGAAGGTAAATTCTCAATTGTGAAGAGATTTATTTAATTATTCAGCCAAAATTCTAGGTTAAATTTCCTTGAAATGTCACTATTTTTCTTTAAACATACCATGTTAGCAACATACACAAAGTTACATTTTTTTATCACATCAAGTACTACAGTAATATAGTCACACCTTAAGTGTGACTCTTTATCACTTTTTTTTATAATAACAGGAAGTAATTTGGGCTTTCACAAGCTTTTACTTAATGATGAAGATCTGTGTCATTACTATTAATATTTTATTTTCATCAGACACATTATGATATTCACAAGGCAGTTGATCAAGCACTGTCAGGGTAAAAATATACCAATGAAATATCAATGACATTCTAGAAATAATGCTTGTAAACAAGTTTGGAATTCCTATGTTTTGTTATCTTAGCTAACAAAAAGAGAAGAAGAATGTAATCACTGAGTTAATTTTGAGAGTCTTCACTTCCCAGAATTGTTCAAAATTTATATTTTAATAAGTGAAACTCCCATTTACACATATTTCTCTCCATTACTTATTTTGTTACATATCAAAATCAATGGAAAATTTTTATGGAATGGCACAATGTACAATAGAGTATATGATAATGATTTTATAAAATGTACTTAAATTTATGTACTTACTATGCTAGTAGTCTTTTTTAATAACTCAGATGTACATAGTAATGAGAAAGTAAAACACTGCATAATCCAAGTCTTTCATTGAGTGCTTTTTCCAAGTTATCTACTCTACTAAAAAGATTTTTTGGTGTCTATATTTCTTATTTGCAGATTTTTTTCTGGGTTGTAGATTTTAATTTTAAATATATTTCAAAGGATTGATATTGGGAATACTTTCTAAACCAAAGGTTATTTACTTCCAAGTAATATTTTCTGAGCCAAAGTTCACTTAATTTCAAGCTTGCTGTGGAAATAATTTCTTCATTTTCTGTCTAGAAGCAATATGAGTTATATTTAATCCTATTCTACTTCTTCACAAAACAGAATGACAATTTGCTTCAGTACTTTGGGGATAAGTATGATGTGCTGTTTTCAAAGTACTGTATAATGTATTGTATTGCACCAATTAGTGATAATAAAAAAGGGAGGATTAGAAAAATTCATTATTATTACTGCTATTCATTTATCCTTGCTTTATCTTATATGATAAGCTCAGATATTTTTTGCAAACAAGGAATTTTCATGCTGTTTTAAAATGTCTTCAAGTAAGACAACTCTATCAATGTCATATTTATTGAATATACATGAATGTATATATCATTTATAATATTTGTAATAAATATATATTGGAATGAAAGAGAGCACTTAATAATTAGGTTTAGTTATTTAATAATACAAGATATATACTGTTAACACTAGTTGATAAAATATTCTTTTTTTTAACATGGTTGCTTCATCCATATTTTGAGCGCTCAAGATCCATGACCAATGATATTAACCTTTTCAATTCTGTGTCTTCAGATCCTAACAAAATGTTGATTATAAGAACTCTTTAAATGTTGGATGAATAAATGGATGAATTACTATCTGTTTCTCTTAAAATGCAAGGCAATGGGGAACTTTTGACAAGAATATAAACATAGGATTATATTCATTCATTCACAAATTATTTTTCAGTACTTATTAACAACAAAATAGATATTTTAAAAGCAAAATGTTTTCCTCTGCAAGGCTTTTATGGAAAAAAATATTCTTTAGAATCTTTCTTTAAAATTTTTAGATCTGAAAAGAAAAAAACCAATTTCCTTAGTATTATTTCTTTTACTTTTATCTGACAAATTCTGTGGCTCATTTAGAAAGAAACAATTACTTTGAAGACATAGATTAATGAACAAAAGATTTTTCTTTTTTTACAGAAAATTTTAAAAGCTTTATGAACTTGGGAAGTAAGGATACCTCATGTTCCATTTGAATGATTGAGGATTTGAATCAAAGTAAAGATATTGACCTAGTGCAATGGATTTTCTATATCCTTAACAAAAAGAAAAGATCTATTTTGAGGCTATTATTAAACCATCTAATGGACAATCTTAAAAGCACAAGCTTTTAAAGTAGTGTCTTTGGTTTGACAACATTTATCCATCACTAAAGGTTTTGTAGCTGAGTAAAGAGTTATAAATCAAATGTATCGATAGAAAAAAACCACTTTATTTCTTCTGTAATCAAAGAAATTAAACAGGAATTTAAGGTTATATAAAAATAACATTTAACTTGTTAAAGATGATGGTCAAACTATTAAATAAGAGAAACAACCCAAACTAACACCTAATATTAACTTACTGTATCACTCCATATTGTAAAATATATTGAGTAAACAAAGATGGTTGATAGTAGTCATTTGCATTGCTCATGGAGTTATATGGTTTTTGGTTGAAAAGAAAATATTATCTTGATAACTTCATTTGTCCACAAAAATTATTTCCTATGAGTGTTCCTATTTGTTAACTTAACAAACATTTATATAGTTTCTAAAACATACAGGGCACAATGGTAGTACCCATTTCAATCATTGTTCACTAGAATTGTCATATTATAACATTACAACATTTTACATTGTAACATCCACATTATAATACCACAAGAACAGGTAATAGTTTTCATAAACAGTGCTACTGAGTGCTTAGCATATTCTTAGGAATCCATGCTCATCCGAGTAGAGATCATCTTAATCTTGTTCACTGGTTTATCCTAGTGCCTAGAATAACCACTGGACCTCAATTAAGTATTTGTTGAATAAATAAATAAATAATGGCCTTTTGTATTTTTTTCCAACTAGTGGACAGGACCACTAGTGTGTCATAAAATAAACTTTACTTGTCACAAATATTTAATCATAATAAACATTGATTAAATACATGGTAAATAATACTCACTGGTGTAAATGCTTTGTATGCCTTGGCCCATCGAACTCTTTCATAAAATATACAAGAAAAATTCTGTTGCTATCCTCATTGTACAGAGTATAAAACTAAGGCTCCCAGGAGTGAAGTTACATAAACATAAATTAATTTGATCTTTTCTCTCCTGATCTTAACCACACTTTAATAATAAGTTAGTGTTTCCTGTTCTCTTTTAAATTACACTAGGGATTGGTACTTCTTATAGTATGTTCTATGTCCACCATTCTTCTTCAAAATCAACTTATTCTTCATCTGGTTGAATTAGAACTCAGCCCAAGGCTTGCTTTGGCTCTATATAGTCTGCATGTTGTAAAACCTATCTGTCAAAGTTAATAAATTCTATGCATTACCTGTCTGTGAGTTTCTCTCTCTCTCTCTCTCTCTCTTACTCTCTTACTCTGTTACATGTCTCTCAAATCTTTTCCTCTTTGACAGATGAAAATTTATTTTTTAAAAAATATATACTCCCCTATCTCATTCATTGCTATATATTCTTCTCATCCATAAATAACATAAAAATATCCCCAAAGAAAATTTTTATTAAAGGAAATTTATAAACCTTTAAAGTATTTTGCAGACAAAAGATTTGTGAATTTTGGCTTATTGTAATATTACTACATAAAGGTTTCTAAACTAAAGAATTTACATAACACCCTTATGAAAATCTTCTGGTACTTACACTAATACCAAAGAAAATCATGTACCAACTCAACTTTGTAAAGACACTTTTGTTTATTCTAAAATAGTGGTTCTCAATTAGAGGCAATTTTGTCCTCCAAGGATATTTGGCAAGGTCAGAGGATATGCTATATCGTTACAGTGGAGGTGAGAGGAACAGAGGACCACTGACACCTAATAGGTAGAGGCTGGGAAAGCTGCTAAATATCCTACAGGACAGCCTCACAACAGAGAAGGATACTTCCCTGGCCCCAAATGTCAATAAGACCCTCCTGTAAAATGTTTGCATTTACTCTATTTATTACCTATATATCTTCCTTGTTGCAACAGATTGGAAACTACTAGTGAACTGTGATATGTGTACATTGATAATGGGATGCTTACTCTTCTCTCATATTACTGTTTAGTCCTGAAATGGATGAAATGTTTACTATTCTGAGTAAGGGCTTTATGATCCTTTCTTGAAATAAAAAGCTGTGAATCAAACTCAGTTAACACCTTAAGGTCCACAACTTACTACCAGGAGTACTAGGTTGATATACCAAGAGTTACCTAGAACCATTTGAGCTGTAGCACTATCTGCTACCATTTCTTTTGCACAAGACTGCCTTTTTCTAAGACATCTAATTTATTTTTCCAGTTTTTAATACTGTAGTAAAACTTAAACCTCCACTTTCTATTTAACTTGCATGTCTTTTCTTAATGCATAACACCAGGAGGTACTTTTTCTTTCAAAAATGTGTTAAATTTCTTTTAATTCTAGTGAAAAATTGCTTTTGTGGCAATCATTCATTTTTTTGACAAATATTTATAAATTACTGTGTGTATAAGGCACACTTGCTACTAGTACTTTACAAATGCTATACACCCACAAAAGTAGCAACCCAAAGGAATTTAATCTTAATAAATAAGATAAATCATATATAGTTCAAAATAATGCAAAGTTCAAAATTGTAGGCACCATTGTACTACAACGATGTATTATGGGAGTCAAACTGGAGGAATAGATTATATATATTTTTCAGAAACAAAGAAAGTTACATAGAGAAGTGTCATTTAAAATATTTCAGGGAATACATAGTATTTTTCTGGGAGGGGAAGGAGGGAATTCGGGGAAAGGGGAAATGAACAAAGGGTTGGTGTAGAGAAAAACTGTGGGCTGTAAGTGAGGCACCTAGAAAAAATGTAAAGTGTAGGGTGTATTATCTGAAAAAGAATACTGAGAGCAGCATTATCGGGGATTATATTTTTAAAGTCTTGAATGTCAGGATGAAGAGTTTGAACATTACATTAGAAACAGTAAGAAATCAGCCTAAATTTGTGAGTGAGTGAGTATCAGACTCAGAACCAAGATTTAGAAAGACATATTGGCCAGTGTGTAGTGAATTGATGTGGGAGAGATTAAAGGCAACATGGCTCTATCATAAAGTTTTGCCACAAGGAAGATCTTAAAGAAAAAGAAAAGATTGCATAAAAATATAGGTAATAAATGCCATCAGGATTTTTGTTTATTTTAATGCATATATTTTTACAGTCATGGACTCTTTAGTATATTATTTAAGTGCATTTGAAATAATTCTAGCTATTGTTAAGGAATAATATTTCACGATTTGTATTTTTTTCTTTTTTAGAAGTCCTCCAAAAAAAAAAACATAAAGGAAAGATTTAGTTTTAAAAATAGATTTCAAATTATCCTACCTCACAATTATGGTATGAAAACTTTGAACCATTTTATTAGTCTAAGATATATTATGAAATTATGGTGATGCTATATTTCCTAGATTATGAGAAATCTTGCTACTTCAGCATCAGAAGTAGTGCTTCACTATGGACTCGTCAATTATCCCTAACTACGATAAATAGAACGACAT
Source organism: Avahi laniger (assembly GCA_963575035.1). Lineage (NCBI taxonomy): Eukaryota > Metazoa > Chordata > Mammalia > Primates > Indriidae > Avahi > Avahi laniger. The sequence continues at coordinate 12,317 of CAUYSK010099609.1, forward strand.
AATAAAAAAGTGAAAGTATAATGACATTATTAAGAGTGGTGCTATTCAATACAGTAAAAATTATTCACATTCACATGTGGCTATTTCAATTTCAATGTAAATGAATTTAAATTAAATGAAATTTAAAATTCAGCTCTTTAGTCACAAGATCCATATACCAATTGCTGAGTAGCCACAAGCAGCTAACTATTAGCTACAATCTGAGTATAGAGAACATTTTCATCATCACCTTAAGTTCTGTTGGACAGTACTGGGGTAGAAAGTTTATGCAAGAGTGTTATAAATCATCATCGTTATCTGATCCTAATTTACTTATAAGATTGCTCAGGTTTTGGATTTTCCTTCAAGAAGGTTTAAGAGAAGTCAAAAGAAAAGAGCACCATTTTTGTAGCTCTATTTGCTAGTGTGTGTCTTATTTTAGCTTTCATGACCTTAGTTAAGAGTTCAGAATCTTTCATATGCGGCCTGTAAGAGTAAGGAAAGGAAATTGACAAAAAAAAAAAAAACAGCTCAAAATTATTAGACAAATAAGAATATAAATGCAAATAGAAAATAGTGAAACTCAAAATTCAAAATGATGGTAAAACAAGTTTTCACTTTTGTTATTCTAGATAAATTTCAATAAGCTCAAAATGGACGAGTAAACAATTTGTAACAAAAGGAAAGACATCATCACACAGTATTTTGCCACCATACAATTTTACTAAAAGGAAATATGACAGTATTCTTTAATCTTTTGTGATTTGGGAGCATAAGAGTTTATATAGCCCATAAGTGGAAAAGTGCTGAAAGCATTTGATAATGAAGAAATAATAAAAATTCATTTTATTTTCATTTTAATTGCTTATAAATCTAAAAATGAAAATGTTTGTAACTGTGGAATAAAGATATCTCTATTCTTTTGGACAAAATTATGAGCCATCAAAGTTTTTTAAAGTATTGTATTCTGACAATGCAAGTTCAAGAAGAACTAAAAGCAATGAAAAGGTAGGACACATTAGAGGTGTATTTTAAATCTGGACTCATTAATAAGACATATACGTTAGACGATCGTGCATGACAGCTGTTGCCCATTTTGGTTATACATACCCTTAAACCCAGGGAAATATGGAATATAAATTCAGGATTTCTGTTTAAATTTTTGTTAAAAGAGCTAATAAAATTTTTCACTATGCTATTATTATTATACCTATACATTATTCAAAAAACGGTTTATAAAACAAACAAAAAAACGTTTGCTGGGCCCAGACAGTAAATGGTGATTATGTTGTTTCTTGATATATCAATAATTAACACAATAAATTTTAATATATCGATTGATAGCATTTATTTTAATTATACATGTATTCAAAATTATAATAATTGATAATTGTACATTTATAAATATAAACATAATGATAATATCGAAGAACAAAGTCTGAAGACTGACACTACCTGACTTCAAGATTTGGTATAAAGCTACAGTAATCAAGACAGTGAGGTATTGGTGAACAAAGAGACAAATAAATCAATGGAACAAAATAGCCCGAAAAGAGATGCACACAAATATAGTCAACTGATTTTTGACAAAGGAACAAAGACAATTCAATGGAGAGAGGAGAGAGGATGATCTTTTTAACAAATGGAACAACTAAATATTCAAAGGAAAAAACATGAATCTAAGCAGACTTTACACCTTTCAAAAAATGAACTTAAAATGAATCATAGACCCAAGTGAAAAACACAAAACTATAAAAGATGTAAGATAACATAGGAGAAAATGTAGGTGACCTTCAGTTTGATAATGTCTTTTCATATACAACATAAAAACACAGTGCATAAAAGAAAAAAACGATAAGTTGGACTCCATTAAAACTAAATATATTTGCTCTGCAAAAGACACTGTTAAGAGAATGAAAAGATAAAACATACTAGAGGAAAATACTTATCAAAGACATATCTAATAAAGGACTGGTATCCAAAATATACAAAGAACTCTTAAAACTGAACAATAAGCAATATATGTAACCTAAACATTTGTACTCAAATCATATGCTGAACTAAAATAATAAATTAAAAAAAGAAAACAACCCATTTTTTAAAAAATAGCAAAATATCTAAACTTTTTCTAAAGTAGATATCTTAAACTTTTTTCTAACCTAGACATCACACCAAAAGAGGCATACAGATTGAAAATAAGCATATAAAAAGACGTTCAACATCACATGTCATTAGGAATTGCAAATTAAAAGAACAATGAGATACTATTATACCTATTAGAATGCCTAAAATTCAAAATGCTGACACACCAAACACTGGTGAAAATGTGGAACGACAGCAACTGTCATTCATTGCTGGTGGTAATGTAAAATGGTGCAGCCACTTTGGAAATTGGTTTGTACTTTCATGCAAAGCTAAACATGGTCTTGCCATAAAATCCAATAATTAAGCTCTTTGGTATTTACCCAGAAGAGTTGAATATTTATGTCCACACAAAAATCTACACATGGATTTTTATAGCAGTTGTTTTCATAATTGCCAGAACTTGGAAGCCACAAAGACATTCTTTGACAGGTGAATAGGTATACAAATTTTGATACAACAGCTGAATTCCATACAGTGGAATATAATTCAGCAACAACAACAAAAATAAATTATTAAGCCATAAGAAGACATGTTGGAATCTTAAATGCATATTGTTAAGTGAAAGAGGCCAAATCAAAAATATTTCATCCTAGAATTTAGACCTTTCTCGGATGTATAGCTTACAAATATTTTCTCCTATATAATTCCAACTATTAATATATGACATTCTAGAAAAAGGCAATATTATAAAGGCAGCAAAAAAACCACAGGTTGCCAAGCCTTGCAGAGCAAGTAAGGTGGACTGAATGGTGGGGCACAGGAGACTTTTAGGGCAGTGAAACTATTTTGTATGATATTGGATACATGACATTTGTATAATACATTGATCAAAACCAATAAAACTTCACAGTGCAAAGAGTGAACCCTAAGGTAAATGATGAACTTTAATTAATAATAATCTATTAATATTCATTAGTCAATTGTAACAAATGTACCACAATAATGCAAAATGTTAATAATACGGGAAACTGAAAGGGGAGTGAGGAAAGGGTGTACATGGGAACTCTCTGTACTTTCTGCTTAATTATTCTGTAAACCTAAAACCGCTCTAAATAATAAAGTCCATTAATTTTTTTAGAAAAAGAGTATTGAACCCAGATAGTAAATAGTAATGACAATCTTTCCTGATATATGAAGATCTATTTCAATAAAGTCTAATATATTGATTGATTACAGTATAGTTTTCTAACCATACATTTTTCTCATAGAAATTGTGTGTGTGTGTGTGTGTGTGTGTGTGTGTGAGATATACTTTATTCAGAAAATGGAACTAGAATAGTTCCAAAATATTGAGGCATTAAATATCTAGTCATTTTGAAAAAAAGAAAAAAGTTGACTTATAACTACTTCTTAAAAATAGATTAATAAAGCAGAATTATTTTCAAATTAGTTATTAATTTGAAAATTAAAAACACTAGGTATTAATAATATGTGCATGTTTTCTTTATATTAGATTTTACTTGTCAAAATCATTTCTGTCTCTTTTATTATCCAGTCAATTATTAAATTAACTTAAAATTCATTGAAAAGATTCACTGGCATCTGATACATACATTCCATAATTTTGGTGTTTTTTTTGACTGACTCTTTATAAAATTAATTTGTATTCTTAAAATAATGTTAACCAAGGAGGGGGGGCAAGGGCAACACATGTAACCTAAACATCTGTACCCCCATATTATGCTGAAATAAAAAAAAATGGAAAAAAAAAATAATGTTAACCCCCCAAAAAATTTTATAAATGCATCCTTTATGATAAGCTTGATTAGGACAAGTCATTTGAGAGTACATTATATTAATGTATAAGTTTATTATTTTTTAAAATTTAAGATCTCCATTCACAAATATATATACTCCTCTTCATTGAGTTTTAGTAAAACACACACAGAAATTTTTACATATAAATGATAACATGAAAACATAACAATACCATTTTGAATCCTTGTATTCAAGGCTTAAAATCTTTGGTGATTCAATTACTTTTAGTAATTTAACACTGTAGGACTGAATAAAGTATTCCTATTATTTATAAAAGAAAAAATATTTATCCCATGAGCAAAATGTGGCAGTAATATTTACTATAAGTAATAAAATAAATAAATGTACCTTCTCTGAAAAAGTTTAAAAATCTCAAATAGAGCTCTCACACTAGGCTACCTTGACTAATACAGTGAAATGTATCTTTTTCTAAATGACACAGACCGACTCATGATTCTAGTATGTATACCATTTCGTGAGGTTTTTGAAATAGTCTCAATTAAAATCCTTCAGAAGCATCCCCAGGCATAAATATGGTATTTTGTTAGTCAAAAGAACAGTTTATTTTAATTGTTGAAAAATTTAACCTAAAGATAGTTTTTTCATTTTGCCTTTCCTGGTTCCTTTTATATTTTGTGCCCTTGGACCATAGATAATTTGTGGTAGACAAGATAATTAGACAATCAGCATTTCATTAATGAGATGCCAGATAAGTGAGATATGTTATTTTAAATGCTACTTGAAACATTCACCTTCCTGTCTAATAAATCTATATAACCTGAAACATTATTCAAGTGCTTTCTATAATACATAGAAAACTAGTAGAAGTCTAAAGGGTATAACTAACACAGGGGAATTTAAAATAAACTGACCTGGGCAAGTGTGCAGGTTTGTGTAGGGTAGATTAGGTAGGTGGGATCTTTATTATTTTTCATGAGTGAAAATGAGCAAATAGCCAATAATACATTAAATGAAGATTCTCTGTCCACATCTGAAAATATTAATATTTCTATTCTGTATCCTGAATACATAGAATGGAAAACAAGATAAAAACAATAGTTACAAAACCCCAAACCCACTTGTATTGAATCTTTTATACTATTAATTTTATTTTTAATCTATTTTATTGGAATAAAACCAAAAGCGGAACTGAGTATATTAGACGGTTCAGAAAAGTAGTAAAAATATATAGTCAAGAATTTAGTTTATCTGGGTACAAAGTAATGCTTTTTAAAAGAGAGCAAAACAAAGAAGGAATCTCTTTAGAAATACTTTGCTACATTTCTAAAATGTAAGATGTTAAGAAAAAAATGAATTAACTTTATTATTCATTTGCATGTTAACTAGAATGGAGATATAATCATCAAGCAGATATAGGTCAGGACAATAAATTGACCGTTTAACCCTTAACCCTTTATAAAGATATAGTTTTAGTAACAAATGAACCCACACGTTTTTCTGTTATTTTAAATGTGCATAATGCATTTCTGATTTTTTATTATTAACTCAATCAATCTTATTTAAACACAATTTTAACACTGCAGGTTCCTTCTTTCCTTTGTTCCCTTCCTCCCTTCCATTCTTCCTTTCATTGTTGCTCAGATTGAATTTGTTTGGGTTAACGTAGAGTCTCTTCTATGAGCTATTTTAACTATTTATTGCTTTAAACCTTAAAGATCTGCATATGTAAACAGCTACTCTTTTTTATAGGCAAAGCATGGCACTGTTAAATAGGAAATACTAAAGAAATATTAATGGTAACGTAAGATTTTATGATTCTATCAATTATATATACATTATTCTTTACCCCCCCCCCACACACACATTTTTAAAGTTTGGGCTCTTATTTTTCTACATTAGTAGTTCAATACTAAATAGTACTAAAATGCTTTCTTGGGGGAAAAAGCATTATTCTGACATATTTTACTAATCTTTCTCTGTGTTTTTCATTTTCAATAAGAGTTGATTTTTAATGTAATCGTTGTCTATGTCACATATAGAAAATGAATGTGCAGTTATTTTCTTTTCTGTGTTTTGTGCACAGTTCTTTCTGTGAATGCAGATACATTATTTCTGCTGAGAATTAACTAAAATCTGACTCATACGATGTTCTTCCAAAAATCAAATCAGACAAATAAAAAGTTATTTTTCAAAGAGATCTGTGTAAAAATAGGAAGATGAACTAGAGTTGTTATCTACTAAACAAAGAGTAGATGTCTAGTAGTGGGATCAAATGGTATTTCTGTTTTTAGTTCTTTGAGATATCTCCAAATTATTTTCCACAGGGGTTGTACTAATTTGCAGTCCCACCAGCAATGTAAGAGTGTTCCTATCTCTCCACATCCAAGTCAGTATTTGCTGTTTTGGGACCTTTTGATAAAGGCCATTCTCACTGGAATTAGGTGATAGCTCATTGTGGTTTTGATTTGCATTTTCCTGATGAATGGAGATATTGAGCACTTTTTTATATGTTTGCTGGCCATTATTTTGTCTTTTTTTGACAGGCAAAGGCATTATATGTAACCAAAATGTTTGTATCCCCATAATATTCTGAAATTTGAAAAATAAATAAAAGAGTAAATATGAAAATAAATAAATAAATAATAAAATAGTGCCTATTGGATAGGAGACGTTCAGTAAATGTTTGCTAATGAATTAAAAAAAATGCTTTTTCCAACTGCTCAGTTGCAAAGTATGTTCTTGCCTATTATGTAAAATTTGCAGGCATTGGTGACTCAGAGTGAAAAATCTACATTTTCTTAAATTTCAGTTTTAAAGAGACTCTCTTCTATCATAGTGGCAATGTTTAAGTTTATGATTAATATTTTATAAAGAAAGAAATGTTGCTGTGACACATTTTATAGGCTAAGTCTTCTAAGTTGTGTATCACAAGTTTATAAAGTTAAAACTCTTAGCCCTAGGGATGGAATTCCTCCACTAAGTGTTTTTTTTTTTTTTTTTCATTATGCTCTTTGGCACCAGGTATTCAACTCTCCTTTCTTATTGGTCATCAAACTTGGCTCTCCACAATAGCACAGAATTTTTATTTCAAATATAGTTTTAACTGTTTCCATTATTATGAGGATATATGTTCACTCTTTTCACTTACCACAGGAAACGATGTATCCTCCTCCTCCAGCCTAAAATGCTGTATGTTCCTCCACTTGGGCCAGTCTTTGAGGTTATATATGATGGGAAAGTTGTTCAACCACAGGGAAATCCTAAACTTATGCTCCACAAAGTCTAAACTTCCTTTTTCCTTCTCCAACACTGCTTTCCACTTTACCTTCTGGCACTCATGGAAATTTTCACATCATGTATGTTGCTCATGTACCTCTATTTGGAGCCATGATCTACTATCTCTGGAAACAACCATTAAGATGTTGTTATCATTATTATTAAATGTTTATGAAGTCCACACCGGTTTGCTCAATTTGCTCTAATTTTGATGCTGACTGTTACTCAATGCTTCTTTTCCATCCTCTACTCATTTTATCTCTGGGGACTGTTCTGTGTGCTTAAAGGAATATTCAGCATTATCATCCGTTAGTTTTAATTAACTTCATATACACGAGTGATAGTATGCTAGATGCTAGGAAAATAATTTAAATAAATTTGGTCTCTGCCTTCTAGCCACTTACATATTAAACCATTATAGTATAAAATGTTATTTTTAATTGACTAGCCATTAAAAGTATAAAATTTTTCATGTAAAATTTTCTTAAAAAACAGCCAATTCAATTGCCTTCCTTCATGAAATTTTGCTTAATAATGTATACTGAAATATGGTGAATAGCTAGAAATGCCCAGTAAGTTTCACTTTAGATGACCAAGGCAGTGAAAATGACTTTGGCAACTGTCAATTAGCACCTGAAAAAATGAAATACTCTCAACAAACATAAACAATTTTCCAAAATATAAACAGTAAACAGATAAAGGGACTCTGTAACTGTAGAATAAGAAAAAGGCAAGTTCATCTCATGACCAGGTGTGAAACAAGACAGAACATGACTTTTAACAGCCACAAAAATTAGCGTGATTAATGACTGTATCTTTATAATAGCAAATCTACTTTGGCTTTAATATTTCTGCTTTTTAGGCAAAATTACTCATGTACCCATTACTGAAATGCCCCCAAACCTGACGGCATCCAATCCAGAATCTTCTTTAAAATTACCTAGCGAAAACTCAAGTCCTGCACCAAGTCTCTCTAAACTCTTTCTTACATATACCCAGAAATAAAAAAGAAAGAAAAGCGAAGGCAATTGACATTTATTCAAAGTCTATTAAATGCCATGAACTTGACTTAAGTTGTCTCCTTACAGGAATTAATTCTCTAGTGTATAATCAAAGCTCAATCAGTTTCAGTAATTCTCCCAAGGTCACAGTACAAATAAATGCTGAAATTGGGAGACAATCTCCATTTGGGCTATAAAGTATGCTCATTTCTGAATCTGCCTCAAGGAGAGCAGAAGGTAAATTAATGAAACTAACCTCATATAATTGAAAGTATTTAAACATTATAATATTTTCAATAACTACTAAACTAAGAATAATTAAAAAGCAATGAGCATATCATTATCAGATTGACATCTTCCCTATAAAAAGTAACAAAATTAAAATTCTGGTCCCCCTGGTACTTCTCTGATCTCTTCTCCTAATACTCTCTACTTTTCTCCTACTCCATTCTACTCTGGCCTCACTGATCTGGTCTTAGTGGTATCCTTGTTTGCCCTTCCCTCTGCATCACACACACACACATACTCACTTTTCTTAACCTCCATTTCCACCTTCTTATCAACCTTCCCTGCTATATCTTTCTTGCATAGTACTTATCAATATGTACCATACTGTAATATGTTTTATTTATGTATTTATTTTTGTCGCTTGGAGACGAATTCAGTTGCTTTATTGTTATATTCAGTTGTTTTATTGTTATGGTCATTTTTGTAATTTCCAGTATCCCAAACAATGTCTGTTATGTAGTAGTCACTCAATAAAATATTGTCGAATAAACAAATGGAAACAAAATGCAACGAGATATATTAGAACAGTACTTAAAAGTCATCATTTTGGATTTAATGTAATTGTATATCACACACAAATTCTAAGCTCAAGCTATTATTTCATGACAGAAAAAGCAAATGCAAATCTTCATTAACTAGAAAGTCAAATAATGTAGTTCAAAAAATATGATCTCCTGTCTTCTACTCTTTTCTATTTTATCTTACATATTTCAATTCATTCACTTTCATTTTGATTAATATTTGTAAATTTTCTACTATATCACTAAGACTTTGAGAAATACTAAAAATGCCATGATTGTAAATCTACATTTGCTAGTTATGTGACTCAGCTTCTATAATTTTTAGAATCCTCAGGTGTATCTTGTGACTAATGAGAGCAAGTACTCGACGAACTACTATATGAGTACTCAATGAAATAATTCCAGCAAAGCATTTAGCACTGTCTCTGTTCTATTGGAGTTACGCAATTAATGTCGTATTATTAATTGTAAATAAGGATGATGAAGAAAACATTATGAATATCCCTATATTTATAGAGACCTAGTATATGTCCTATAGAAGGTAAAAACTAGTCTAATTTTAAAAGCATAACTGGGAAGCCACATTTACATATAATTGGGAAGCCACATTTACATATGACAAAGTTATTACAATATAACAAATTTCATCAAGGTCCTTCTAAGATTCCCAATTCTCATTGATTTTGCCCAAATTACCACTTTTCCTCTCCCACTCTCATACACACACATATGTATCACTATAATTTGGAACATAATTAGTAATATTAACCTTATGAGATCTCCTCTGTTTTTCTTTATTGTCAAGAATGACACTCAAACAAGCAGTACGTTCTTTTGAACCATATTAATACTAATGAGGGTAGTTTCACTTCATGTTGCTGTAGATTTTGCTGCACATTTGCAATAATTTCAGGTAATTTTGAAATGATTTTAGATGCAGAAAAAGAGATTTACTGCCAAGATAAAGAAGGGAGGAGTAGTGTTTACTTACAGTGTATTTCTAGCACCTGCATGGCTACCTGAGGGGTGGCATTGAGGGATTCATGGTCCACTCTGCAGATTACTGCCACTCCGTCGTCACTCCGGTCCACTCGGAAATCCAGTGTGCTGCTGACAGTGAATGTCTTGCGATTTGCGTCCTCTTCTTTTAAATATTTTACATCTGAAAATAAAATATGAGTTGAAAAATTCTGTGACATCTTTCAAAATATAAACATAATATAGATTTCATTTATTCAAGACACTGGAAACACCTTCTCTCTTTTGTTACCAATTTTTACAAAGCAAATATTTGTTACTTTAATCTATTTGAATCTGATCCAATCAAAGTATAACCACTTCAAAACTAAATTTTAAGGGTTAAATAGAAACAAAATAAAAGGCTGAATCACATAACTACAGGTGTGGGTTAATCTGATTTATCCCTTTGGTCAAAGCATTTTTATTTCTTTGGTCTCAGGCTTACCTAGATTATAATCAGGTAACAAATACTTTTATACTCCATTTACAAAATGCCATTTTACAAAAGTAGTCTTTCCTTTCTCTTACATTTAAATTTTACTGAAAGAGAATCTTAATTATCTCAGCCACAAACAAAGTTAAGAAGAGCAAACTCACAACTATCTGGTTATGCCTAAAAGAAAGTATTAAGACAATGTATTTGAGCTACGATTTTGACATGAACAATATGAGGTGAACATAAATTGCTAAAGAATATCTAGGGACGAGAAAGTTGTCACCTTCGTAAAGAAAAGAAGAAGCATAGTCACCTAAATATTTTGAATATTTAAATATATATTTGCAGGGAAATTTACATTGAGATAAATGCTCTTCACTTGGCTGAGAAATTCATTTCAGCGTGAATGAGAGCACTTTCCTCAAGATGTGAATTCACTTATCGATATTTAAATTTACTGTGCATGATTCAGATCCATCATTAAACGGTGCACTTAGGGATTATTTGTACTTTGTGGCAAAGAGGTTTAATAATATTTTCATTTAATTTGTAATTTCTTAAGTATGAAGAAGCTGATAAGAAGAGGGCAATTTTAATGGATTAGAAATCAAAATGATAGGTTAAGGTTAAGATATCATTATAATAAGATCTTAAATGTAGTTGAGTGAAAAATGAGTTCAGTTTTCTTATGCTTTCTCTAATTTTTTCTTTCCATCATTCAATATCAAATGAACAATGACATTTTCAGGAAACAATTTCTTTTTCACAAAATGCATAAAATATTTGATTTTACCATGCATGTATTAAATAATTTATTTTAAAAACATTAAAACATATATTAATGACAATAAATGAATAATCTAAGTTCAGTTTCTCCATTTTTGTGCTTTATAAAAAGATTTGACTTTAAAAATAACATTAAATTGGATGTATCTGATTAGTAGATATACATATGGTTCACTGAGTTTTCCTTATTTCCAGAAAAGTATAACTTTATTTTATTGATTGATTTTAAAAACTAAAATAAATGTAAATAAAGGATAAATGAGTTAAAACAATTATGTCTTGTTCTTGAAAATATGTTTATGATTGTGTTCACATATTAAGAAAAAAAATTACCTAATTAATCTAATTACTATTTTTACCACAAAAATATGTTATGTGTCTTAGGCAGTTTTGGAGGGTAAGAAAATTTCTAACATTTAGAAAGGGGGACAGAAGTGCAAAGTCTCAACTCTTGTCTTTTACCTATAAATAAATCACACAGGATACAGGGTTTTATGTAGCACTTTTCATAAACATGCGAATTATGAAAAATCTCATTTTTTCTGAAGTCATTTTGCATGACTGAGACTTTTGCATTTGATAATCAGGTACAATTCTAGTTAAAAAATATCAGAATAGGCCGGGGTGCAGTGGCTCACGCCTGTAATCCTAGCTCTGTGGGAGGCTGAGGTGGGCTGATTGGTTGAGCTCAGGAGTTGAGACCAGCCTGAGCAAGAGCGAGACCCCGTCTCTACTAAACATAGAAAGAAATTAATCCGACAACTAAAAATATATAGAAAAAATTAGCCGGGCATGGTGGCACATGTCTGTAGTCCCAGCTACTCGGGAGGCTGAGGCAGAAGGATTGCTTGAGCCCAGGAGTGTGAGGTTGCTGTGAGCTAGGCTGATGCCATGGCACTCACCCTAGTCCGGGCAAAAGAGTGAGACTCTGTCTCAAAAAAAAAAAAAAAAAAAAAATCAGAATAAGAGATGGAGTGACCTTTTTTAAGCCAATATATGTCATAATAATTCAGATATATGTATGTTTTTTTGCTAATATTTTAAAAGTTATGACACTTACTTTTTAATGTCTTATAGATTTACACAAAAATGTTTCCTCATTTTTATATTTTATTTTCTTTCTTATAAATCTATGTCTAATATTTGCTTGTTTCTAGCTCTAAGCAGTGTGAGAGCACGAAAATTTAGGTTTCTTAACAAATCACTTAGCAATTACGTTACACAATATTTGAGGAATTATTCCAAAATATTTCTACTAATTGCTTAATTTTAATAACAGCTGCATTTTAAGAACCTACACATCTGTTTCCTTTAGTTATTTTCTTTACAAAAGTATTATTTAATGTAATACTAACTAGACATCTAAAAGTTGATAGCAATTGTATATAACATAAAATTTTAATGAGCATCATTCAAATAAAATAAACAAAAGTGTAATTTGTTGTTTTTAATATTGGCTTATGTGGTAGACTATAGGGTTACTAGAAGCCATAGATGAACAGGAAGAAACACTGAGAAAAAAACACTCATAATATCTTTTCCCATATTTTATGCTAAACGCAGTACCCAAACAGAAAAGAAATGATACTTTAAATGTACCTGTAGTTTTACTTTCTGCCTTTTTAAAATAACTGATGAGCTCCAGTTATAGAACCAATAAAAATTTTCTTTACGTTTCATAGTTTATTTGCTAATTTTATCCTCTACTGTGTTTTAGAGGCCTTCCATTTCCCTCCCTTTTGACATGTCAGTTATATTACATTGTGATCAAGAGTAAGTGTTTCTCAAAATGGCATATGCATAGAATCACTTTCAGAACTTGTTCAAATGCAGATTCTCATTCAATAGGCTGAGTAACAATTAGATACTAAGTCATTAACAGAACCTAAGGGCATGAGAGACAAAGGTTAAATCACACCTGCCAGGCCATCAATTTCCTTAACAGATCACTTTAGTGTAGGTCCTTATCTGGTGGTCCACAGACCTCCCTATCCTAACTTAAAACATTCCAAGCCTTTAGACGAAGTGTCAGTACTTTAAAAAATTACAAAAACATACACTGGGGAAAAGAATCCTTATTCAATAAACGGTGCTGGGAAAACTGGATAGCCACATGTAGAAGACTGAAACAGGATCCACACCTTTCACCTCTCACAAATATCAACTCATTCTGGGTAATAGACTTAAATCTAAGGTGTGAAACTATTAGAATTCTAGAAGAAAATGTTGGAAAAACTCTTATATGCATTGCCCTAGGCAAAGAATTTATGAAGAAGATGCCAAAGGCAATCATAGCAACGACAAAAATAAATAAAAGGGACCTGATCAAATTAAAAAG